>CAMDTW010000437.1:0-73901 GCA_945910005.1 Isoperla grammatica | reverse complement strand
CGGTGAGACGTCCACTCAGGATCTGTCCGTTGACGCCATGGAGAACCTCCTTCACCTTGCCTGGCAACAAACAAGATGGCGGGTCAGACCACGTGATCAGAGGGACCCAAGATGGCGGTGAGACGTCCACTCAGGATCTGTCCGTTGACGCCATGGAGAACCTCCTTCACCTTGCCTGGCAACAAACAAGATGGCGGGTCAGACCACGTGATCAGAGGGACCCAAGATGGCGGTGAGACGTCCACTCAGGATCTGTCCGTTGACGCCATGGAGAACCTCCTTCACCTTGCCTGGCAACAAACAAGATGGCGGGTCAGACCACGTGATCAGAGGGACCCAAGATGGCGGTGAGACGTCCACTCAGGATCTGTCCGTTGACGCCATGGAGAACCTCCTTCACCTTGCCTGGCAACAAACAAGATGGCGGGTCAGACCACGTGATCAGAGGGACCCAAGATGGCGGTGAGACGTCCACTCAGGATCTGTCCGTTGACGTCATGGAGAACCTCCTTCACCTTGCCTGGCAACAAACAAGATGGCGGGTCAGACCACGTGATCAGAGGGACCCAAGATGGCGGTGAGACGTCCACTCAGGATCTGTCCGTTGACGTCATGGAGAACCTCCTTCACCTTGCCTGGCAACAAACAAGATGGCGGGTCAGACCACGTGATCAGAGGGACCCAAGATGGCGGTGAGACGTCCACTCAGGATCTGTCCGTTGACGTCACGGAGAACCTCCTTCACCTTGCCTGGCAACAAACAAGATGGCGGGTCAGACCACGTGATCAGAGGGACCCAAGATGGCGGTGAGACGTCCACTCAGGATCTGTCCGTTGGCGTCATGGAGAACCTCCTTCACCTTGCCTGGCAACAAACAAGATGGCGGGTCAGACCACGTGATCAGAGGGACCCAAGATGGCGGTGAGACGTCCACTCAGGATCTGTCCGTTGACGCCATGGAGAACCTCCTTCACCTTGCCTGGCAACAAACAAGATGGCGGGTCACACCACGTGATCAGATGGACCCAAGATGGCGGTGAGACGTCCACTCAGGATCTGTCCGTTGACGTCATGGAGAACCTCCTTCACCTTGCCTGGCAACAAACAAGATGGCGGGTCAGACCACGTGATCAGAGGGACCCAAGATGGCGGTGAGACGTCCACTCAGGATCTGTCCGTTGACGTCATGGAGAACCTCCTTCACCTTGCCTGGCAACAAACAAGATGGCGGGTCACACCACGTGATCAGAGGGACCCAAGATGGCGGTGAGACGTCCACTCAGGATCTGTCCGTTGACGTCATGGAGAACCTCCTTCACCTTGCCTGGCAACAAACAAGATGGCGGGTCAGACCACGTGATCAGAGGGACCCAAGATGGCGGTGAGACGTCCACTCAGGATCTGTCCGTTGACGCCATGGAGAACCTCCTTCACCTTGCCTGGCAACAAACAAGATGGCGGGTCAGACCACGTGATCAGATGGACCCAAGATGGCGGTGAGACGTCCACTCAGGATCTGTCCGTTGACGTCATGGAGAACCTCCTACACCTTGCCTGGCAACAAACAAGATGGCGGGTCAGACCACGTGATCAGAGGGACCCAAGATGGCGGTGAGACGTCCACTCAGGATCTGTCCGTTGACGCCATGGAGAACCTCCTTCACCTTGCCTGGCAACAAACAAGATGGCGGGTCAGACCACGTGATCAGAGGGACCCAAGATGGCGGTGAGACGTCCACTCAGGATCTGTCCGTTGACGTCACGGAGAACCTCCTTCACCTTGCCTGGCAACAAACAAGATGGCGGGTCAGACCACGTGATCAGAGGGACCCAAGATGGCGGTGAGACGTCCACTCAGGATCTGTCCGTTGACGCCATGGAGAACCTCCTTCACCTTGCCTGGCAACAAACAAGATGGCGGGTCAGACCACGTGATCAGAGGGACCCAAGATGGCGGTGAGACGTCCACTCAGGATCTGTCCGTTGACGTCATGGAGAACCTCCTTCACCTTGCCTGGCAACAAACAAGATGGCGGGTCAGACCACGTGATCAGAGGGACCCAAGATGGCGGTGAGACGTCCACTCAGGATCTGTCCGTTGACGCCATGGAGAACCTCCTTCACCTTGCCTGGCAACAAACAAGATGGCGGGTCAGACCACGTGATCAGAGGGACCCAAGATGGCGGTGAGACGTCCACTCAGGATCTGTCCGTTGACGCCATGGAGAACCTCCTTCACCTTGCCTGGCAACAAACAAGATGGCGGGTCAGACCACGTGATCAGAGGGACCCAAGATGGCGGTGAGACGTCCACACAGGATCTGTCCGTTGACGTCATGGAGAACCTCCTTCACCTTGCCTGGCAACAAACAAGATGGCGGGTCAGACCACGTGATCAGAGGGACCCAAGATGGCGGTGAGACGTCCACACAGGATCTGTCCGTTGACGTCATGGAGAACCTCCTTCACCTTGCCTGGCAACAAACAAGATGGCGGGTCAGACCACGTGATCAGAGGGACCCAAGATGGCGGTGAGACGTCCACACAGGATCTGTCCGTTGACGTCATGGAGAACCTCCTTCACCTTGCCTGGCAACAAACAAGATGGCAGGTCAGACCACGTGATCAGAGGGACCCAAGATGGCAGTGAGACGTCCACTCAGGATCTGTCCGTTGGCGCCATGGAGAACCTCCTTCACCTTGCCTGGCAACAAACAAGATGGCGGGTCAGACCACGTGATCAGAGGGACCCAAGATGGCGGTGAGACGTCCACTCAGGATCTGTCCGTTGACGTCATGGAGAACCTCCTTCACCTTGCCTGGCAACAAACAAGATGGCGGGTCAGACCACGTGATCAGAGGGACCCAAGATGGCGGTGAGACGTCCACTCAGGATCTGTCCGTTGACGTCATGGAGAACCTCCTTCACCTTGCCTGGCAACAAACAAGATGGCGGGTCAGACCACGTGATCAGAGGGACCCAAGATGGCGGTGAGACGTCCACTCAGGATCTGTCCGTTGACGCCATGGAGAACCTCCTTCACCTTGCCTGGCAACAAACAAGATGGCGGGTCAGACCACGTGATCAGAGGGACCCAAGATGGCGGTGAGACGTCCACTCAGGATCTGTCCGTTGACGTCATGGAGAACCTCCTTCACCTTGCCTGGCAACAAACAAGATGGCGGGTCAGACCACGTGATCAGAGGGACCCAAGATGGCGGTGAGACGTCCACTCAGGATCTGTCCGTTGACGTCACGGAGAACCTCCTTCACCTTGCCTGGCAACAAACAAGATGGCGGGTCAGACCACGTGATCAGAGGGACCCAAGATGGCGGTGAGACGTCCACTCAGGATCTGTCCGTTGACGTCACGGAGAACCTCCTTCACCTTGCCTGGCAACAAACAAGATGGCGGGTCAGACCACGTGATCAGAGGGACCCAAGATGGCGGTGAGACGTCCACTCAGGATCTGTCCGTTGACGCCATGGAGAACCTCCTTCACCTTGCCTGGCAACAAACAAGATGGCGGGTCAGACCACGTGACCAGAGGGACCCAAGATGGCAGTGAGACGTCCACTCAGGATCTGTCCGTTGACGCCATGGAGAACCTCCTTCACCTTGCCTGGCAACAAACAAGATGGCGGGTCAGACCACGTGATCAGATGGACCCAAGATGGCGGTGAGACGTCCACTCAGGATCTGTCCGTTGACGTCACGGAGAACCTCCTTCACCTTGCCTGGCAACAAACAAGATGGCGGGTCAGACCACGTGATCAGAGGGACCCAAGATGGCGGTGAGACGTCCACTCAGGATCTGTCCGTTGACGCCATGGAGAACCTCCTTCACCTTGCCTGGCAACAAACAAGATGGCGGGTCAGACCACGTGATCAGAGGGACCCAAGATGGCAGTGAGACGTCCACTCAGGATCTGTCCGTTGGCGCCATGGAGAACCTCCTTCACCTTGCCTGGCAACAAACAAGATGGCGGGTCAGACCACGTGATCAGAGGGACCCAAGATGGCGGTGAGACGTCCACTCAGGATCTGTCCGTTGACGCCATGGAGAACCTCCTTCACCTTGCCTGGCAACAAACAAGATGGCGGGTCAGACCACGTGATCAGAGGGACCCAAGATGGCAGTGAGACGTCCACTCAGGATCTGTCCGTTGGCGCCATGGAGAACCTCCTTCACCTTGCCTGGCAACAAACAAGATGGCGGGTCAGACCACGTGATCAGATGGACCCAAGATGGCGGTGAGACGTCCACTCAGGATCTGTCCGTTGACGCCATGGAGAACCTCCTTCACCTTGCCTGGCAACAAACAAGATGGCGGGTCAGACCACGTGATCAGAGGGACCCAAGATGGCAGTGAGACGTCCACTCAGGATCTGTCCGTTGGCGCCATGGAGAACCTCCTTCACCTTGCCTGGCAACAAACAAGATGGCGGGTCAGACCACGTGATCAGAGGGACCCAAGATGGCGGTGAGACGTCCACTCAGGATCTGTCCGTTGACGCCATGGAGAACCTCCTTCACCTTGCCTGGCAACAAACAAGATGGCGGGTCAGACCACGTGATCAGAGGGACCCAAGATAGCGGTGAGACGTCCACTCAGGATCTGTCCGTTGACGCCATGGAGAACCTCCTTCACCTTGCCTGGCAACAAACAAGATGGCGGGTCACACCACGTGATCAGATGGACCCAAGATGGCGGTGAGACGTCCACTCAGGATCTGTCCGTTGACGTCATGGAGAACCTCCTTCACCTTGCCTGGCAACAAACAAGATGGCGGGTCACACCACGTGATCAGAGGGACCCAAGATGGCGGTGAGACGTCCACTCAGGATCTGTCCGTTGACGTCATGGAGAACCTCCTTCACCTTGCCTGGCAACAAACAAGATGGCGGGTCAGACCACGTGATCAGAGGGACCCAAGATGGCGGTTAGACGTCCACTCAGGATCTGTCCGTTGACGTCATGGAGAACCTCCTTCACCTTGCCTGGCAACAAACAAGATGGCGGGTCAGACCACGTGATCAGAGGGACCCAAGATGGCGGTGAGACGTCCACTCAGGATCTGTCCGTTGACGTCATGGAGAACCTCCTTCACCTTGCCTGGCAACAAACAAGATGGCGGGTCAGACCACGTGATCAGAGGGACCCAAGATGGCGGTGAGACGTCCACTCAGGATCTGTCCGTTGACGCCATGGAGAACCTCCTTCACCTTGCCTGGCAACAAACAAGATGGCGGGTCAGACCACGTGATCAGAGGGACCCAAGATGGCGGTGAGACGTCCACTCAGGATCTGTCCGTTGACGCCATGGAGAACCTCCTTCACCTTGCCTGGCAACAAACAAGATGGCGGGTCAGACCACGTGATCAGAGGGACCCAAGATAGCGGTGAGACGTCCACTCAGGATCTGTCCGTTGACGCCATGGAGAACCTCCTTCACCTTGCCTGGCAACAAACAAGATGGCGGGTCACACCACGTGATCAGATGGACCCAAGATGGCGGTGAGACGTCCACTCAGGATCTGTCCGTTGACGTCATGGAGAACCTCCTTCACCTTGCCTGGCAACAAACAAGATGGCGGGTCACACCACGTGATCAGAGGGACCCAAGATGGCGGTGAGACGTCCACTCAGGATCTGTCCGTTGACGTCATGGAGAACCTCCTTCACCTTGCCTGGCAACAAACAAGATGGCGGGTCAGACCACGTGATCAGAGGGACCCAAGATGGCGGTTAGACGTCCACTCAGGATCTGTCCGTTGACGTCATGGAGAACCTCCTTCACCTTGCCTGGCAACAAACAAGATGGCGGGTCAGACCACGTGATCAGAGGGACCCAAGATGGCGGTGAGACGGCCACTCAGGATCTGTCCGTTGACGCCATGGAGAACCTCCTTCACCTTGCCTGGCAACAAACAAGATGGCGGGTCAGACCACGTGATCAGAGGGACCCAAGATGGCGGTGAGACGTCCACTCAGGATCTGTCCGTTGACGTCATGGAGAACCTCCTTCACCTTGCCTGGCAACAAACAAGATGGCGGGTCAGACCACGTGATCAGAGGGACCCAAGATGGCGGTGAGACGTCCACTCAGGATCTGTCCGTTGACGTCATGGAGAACCTCCTTCACCTTGCCTGGCAACAAACAAGATGGCGGGTCAGACCACGTGATCAGAGGGACCCAAGATGGCGGTGAGACGTCCACTCAGGATCTGTCCGTTGACGTCATGGAGAACCTCCTTCACCTTGCCTGGCAACAAACAAGATGGCGGGTCAGACCACGTGATCAGAGGGACCCAAGATGGCGGTGAGACGTCCACTCAGGATCTGTCCGTTGACGTCATGGAGAACCTCCTTCACCTTGCCTGGCAACAAACAAGATGGCGGGTCAGACCACGTGATTAGAGGGACCCAAGATGGCGGTGAGACGTCCACTCAGGATCTGTCCGTTGACGCCATGGAGAACCTCCTTCACCTTGCCTGGCAACAAACAAGATGGCGGGTCAGACCACGTGATCAGAGGGACCCAAGATGGCGGTGAGACGTCCACTCAGGATCTGTCCGTTGACGTCATGGAGAACCTCCTTCACCTTGCCTGGCAACAAACAAGATGGCGGGTCAGACCACGTGATCAGAGGGACCCAAGATGGCGGTGAGACGTCCACACAGGATCTGTCCGTTGACGTCATGGAGAACCTCCTTCACCTTGCCTGGCAACAAACAAGATGGCGGGTCAGACCACGTGATCAGAGGGACCCAAGATGGCGGTGAGACGTCCACTCAGGATCTGTCCGTTGACGCCATGGAGAACCTCCTTCACCTTGCCTGGCAACAAACAAGATGGCGGGTCAGACCACGTGATCAGAGGGACCCAAGATGGCGGTGAGACGTCCACTCAGGATCTGTCCGTTGACGCCATGGAGAACCTCCTTCACCTTGCCTGGCAACAAACAAGATGGCGGGTCAGACCACGTGATCAGAGGGACCCAAGATGGCGGTGAGACGTCCACTCAGGATCTGTCCGTTGACGCCATGGAGAACCTCCTTCACCTTGCCTGGCAACAAACAAGATGGCGGGTCAGACCACGTGATCAGAGGGACCCAAGATGGCGGTGAGACGTCCACTCAGGATCTGTCCGTTGACGTCATGGAGAACCTCCTTCACCTTGCCTGGCAACAAACAAGATGGCGGGTCAGACCACGTGATCAGAGGGACCCAAGATGGCGGTGAGACGTCCACTCAGGATCTGTCCGTTGACGTCATGGAGAACCTCCTTCACCTTGCCTGGCAACAAACAAGATGGCGGGTCAGACCACGTGATCAGAGGGACCCAAGATGGCGGTGAGACGTCCACTCAGGATCTGTCCGTTGACGCCATGGAGAACCTCCTTCACCTTGCCTGGCAACAAACAAGATGGCGGGTCAGACCACGTGATCAGGGGGACCCAAGATGGCGGTGAGACGTCCACTCAGGATCTGTCCGTTGACGTCATGGAGAACCTCCTTCACCTTGCCTGGCAACAAACAAGATGGCGGGTCAGACCACGTGATCAGAGGGACCCAAGATGGCGGTGAGACGTCCACTCAGGATCTGTCCGTTGACGTCATGGAGAACCTCCTTCACCTTGCCTGGCAACAAACAAGATGGCGGGTCAGACCACGTGATCAGAGGGACCCAAGATGGCGGTGAGACGTCCACTCAGGATCTGTCCGTTGACGTCATGGAGAACCTCCTTCACCTTGCCTGGCAACAAACAAGATGGCGGGTCAGACCACGTGATCAGAGGGACCCAAGATGGCGGTGAGACGTCCACACAGGATCTGTCCGTTGACGTCATGGAGAACCTCCTTCACCTTGCCTAGCAACAAACAAGATGGCGGGTCAGACCACGTGATCAGAGGGACCCAAGATGGCGGTGAGACGTCCACTCAGGATCTGTCCGTTGACGCCATGGAGAACCTCCTTCACCTTGCCTGGCAACAAACAAGATGGCGGGTCAGACCACGTGATCAGAGGGACCCAAGATGGCGGTGAGACGTCCACTCAGGATCTGTCCGTTGGCGCCATGGAGAACCTCCTTCACCTTGCCTGGCAACAAACAAGATGGCGGGTCAGACCACGTGATCAGAGGGACCCAAGATGGCGGTGAGACGTCCACTCAGGATCTGTCCGTTGACGTCATGGAGAACCTCCTTCACCTTGCCTGGCAACAAACAAGATGGCGGGTCAGACCACGTGATCAGATGGACCCAAGATGGCGGTGAGACGTCCACTCAGGATCTGTCCGTTGGTATTCAAGTATTTAGAGCGTCGAGCGATCCACCCGGTAGAAAGAACCGAGTTTGACTCCAGTGAAAGGGATGATGTTTCCTGTACTGTAATGTTAGCCCTCAAGATGAATAGTCTAGGATCGGATGTAGGATGTACATGTCATTACTTTGTGTGTTTACCTGCGTGACAGTGGGACATTTAATGTGTACTTGCTCTTCCCTATTATTACCACTTCCGCTCGCGAACGCTGTATACGTAACATTTAATCGTTTCAGTTTTACCGTTGTTATTATTATGCGTATTCACATACGTATAGGCATTAACTATTTTATTATACCACACAATCTCCTCTGAAAAAGGGCATTGGATGATGGTTTCAACGATAGATATGGCCAGTGCTATATATAGCACACAAGACATAATTCGCTACCCATGGCACCAATCAAAGCTGTAGGCTTGTTCGAAGCATTTCCTCAGTCATAAGGTTAATGCTGGGACTGAACCCTCGAAAAGTTTTTTTACAAACTATCTAAATACCCGATTCCGAACATACCTAGGTTTTAGGGCCAAATACACAGTCAAAAACGAGGCAATTTTCAATTTTTTATTTTATCCCAAGATTGAAACACAAAATCGAAAATCTGAGAAATCATTGCGCTTTGATTTGGTAAGCCCTACAGACTGAATGATAAATGTATCTTACATTATAATCAGTATGACTTGATTTTTATTCCATTAAATTACTAAGGAAATAAGAATCACAGTCATACTGATTATAATGTTAGATACATTTATCATTCAGTCTGTAAGGCTTACCAAACCACAGCGCTATGATTTCTCAGATTTTCGATTTTGTGTTTCAATCTTGGGATATGATTCAAAAATGAAAATTGTCTGCGGTTCTTGATGTAGAGGTATTAATTTTAATGTTATTGTTGTTTTCCTGTCACTTGAAAGGACAGGATGGCCAGTGTAGGGTTATGAGCATTGAGCATCCTTCGCTCTTAATTTTGTATTGGTTGTTTTATGGAATTGTTTTATTGCATCAAAGATTGCATGCTATTTTCCATAAGCAGAAGAAAAAGAAGTGCAAAAGAAACCAGCATGAGAACACAGATGAGAAAGTTAATAGTGGGGTAACTGGATAATAGCACAGTATAAAGAGGATATAATAGGCAGGAGGCATGTGAACAAAACTGTCACAATGTATTAGTTTTATACGAAATAACCTTCACTTATAATTAAAGTGAGCAATCAAATATAAATAGTATACTTTGCATGGAGTATATGACTGTTGTAATGTTGCGTAGTTACTTACTTACGTATTAGATGCAAAAGTTCAACATTGAACTTTGCTGGAACGCTCTCCCGGGCTGGGCCCTCTAGAGCAATTATGATGAAGGAATACAGAATTAAAAACGCATAAGCCCGAGGGCTGGGGTGATAATAAGAATTAGTGTGGGGATGAATGGGGGTAGAACCTGCTACAATGGAGTCAGTGTGAAAACGAGAAAAAAACTGAATTGGTGCTCATTAGAAGCGAGGGGGGGGCGTTTGTGTCAAGATTTGTGCTTTTCTCGATTATGCCTCTCCGATTCCCATGGGTTCAAGGAAAATTATGAACATAGGCCTGATTTGGCAATGATTTTCTCGAGGCCGGTCAGTTGTTCATATTTTGACTACTGGGAAACGTGCAGTAGGCTACTTCAGATGGTTATAGATGGTTATCTGGTTATAGGTAGAGGGCTCACGTGGTTACAACGGCCATAATGGAGGGCAGGCAAAATATGTGTTGACATCATTTGAACACAAAGCCAAACATGTTTACCGCGAAATATGAGAGTTCAAATCTTCACGTGACGTCACGGACGTTGTTGGCGGCCATAGTTGTTTTAGAGGAAATACATGGGCGCTGCCATCTTGAAATTTTACGCCATTTTGTTGGTAAAAATATCACGGCCAACTATATGACACGAAAAATCCTACCACTGTCTTCTTGATCTCCTAGAGCAGCACTTCCATGGCGGCAACTAAAACAACCGTATTGTAGTTACAAAGTCATCGACAACATGACCTTGGTGTACGACATGATGGCCGCTATGTGTAGGAACTGCAATATCTAATATACGGGAGTATGGCCGCCAACAATGGCCATGAGTCCATGACGTCACGTGAATATCAAAAATTTTATCCCTTAACAAAGTTAACGAAATAAGGATTTTCGTCATTGGAAACCATAAGAAGAGTGATTGAGGCAAGAGAGTTTCTTTGTGTTGTTTTTATTCACATGTTTGAAGGGATTGAAACCCATACTAACAGCACTCGGGTATTCCTTTCCAGGTATCAAAGTACGCTAAATTAGTCGACTAAAGTGAGGAACATGTGTAAAGCAGAGACTCTATAGCAGAGATTCTTACGAAAAAGTATTATTGTCCTTGACATGAATAAGAATGACACAAAACTATAATATGGCGATCCTATAACATTTCATAGGCATAACTTTACCAGACAATGCATGTTTTATAAAATAAAACATACATTTTAATTTACCACTAATATTTCACTATGTTTAATAATATTTAATACGTAGGTAATATGTTTAATATTTCACTGTTTAATGCAAAAACTGTATGACTATGTTCTACATGTGGTTAGTGGTTACTGGTTAGTGGTTACTAAAGATGGTTTCATTGTCTAGTTGGTATTGATATTTTCAAATTTACTGCTATACTGCTGCCACCTTGCTAGTGCTTTTCTTGTCGCATCCATTCTTCTATTTCAAAAATATTTACTTTGTTCTACTATTCTAAAACACAAACAATGTAAGATCATATAACTAACACTTGACAGCAGTATCTAGGTTCTAGGCATCTACAAATAGAGTCTCAATAAGTAATTGTTACGGGTCTCTGCGGGTACCCGAAATTTCAGGTAGTTTCTGGTAGTTGGCAGTACCTGAAATTCGAGGTTTTAATTACTAGAATCGGGCTCTACCCGCAGACCCCTAGTAACTGTTTACATTACTTTGTTGACATTTGTGTACCGATGGTCATCATAATGCACGCAAGAAAGTGCTGCTTCCCATGGTCACTGCAAGCTCATCAGACATCAAGTATAGCCCAACTTGCATTCTTAAACATATTCCAATTACCTCACCTTTTATGTTTTTATAGTGACATATTAGTATTTCATTTACATATAAATAACACTTCATTTAATCTAACTAGTGGACTTGTAACTTCCGTTGTAAACTTGTTGCATGAAATGAAAGGAACTTGCCACGATTGTTAAATTTAATTTAATTTGCCATCTCTATCAATCTTTATCACTTAAGTTATTCAATTGCTCAAGCTTTCATTCTTCATTATTTCTACAATGTGTACTGGGTATTGTGTATATGAACTACATACGTGTAAATGTAATGGTACACACTATTATAATGCTGTCCTACTTCATAGGCCCATCTTGTAATAGCAGATAAGGCTTTGTAATAAACTAATATACTAGTACCAATTTTGATGTGACCGGTAATTTTACATCTTTAGCAAAGCAGGACAATAAATAAAACTGGGTACTGTATGCAATTAATAATGAAACAACAGGATAGACACTGTACACAAGAACATAGCAAAAGATAACACAATTAATACGTACTACTGCTATTTGTTGAATTTAAAGGGCTCTGTAAGCATAATCATTTACAAAATAAGCAGTTTTATTTTAATATTGGTAGTAGTCTCTCCTCGCTAAACCTAATTGTACATTACACCAGACAGGGGGTCCAGCCAAGATTTACATGCGTGAGCAATAGAGTGAATTGTCCATTTGTACTAAACAATTTTGTAACAACAGGTTACATATAATTTTACTATACATGTAGTAAATATTCTCTTAATTTAAGCTGTATCTGTGGCACTGATTACTAGTTGCTGCCGATTATCAATCGATTAATGATATTAAAGTTGCAATCGATCTGCGTATTTTTTCTGACAAGAGAAAAAGATTGGGGCTAAAAGAAACTCCCATACCAGGGGGGCTATTCCTGAAAGTTGTTTCTCGGACGGTGGCAATACTTACTTTAATTGATATTTACGTAATTATCCCTTGCTATTGGCTGATTGCTATGGCGGACCGTGTGAAAAACACCCAATCAGTCAATAGAAGTGATCACTACGTAGATACTAGATATCACTTAAAGTGAGTACAGTATTGTCACCGTGAGACAACTTTCAGTAATAGCACCCCCCCCCCCCCCCCCCCCCCAGTAGTTGTGAGTTATGACATCACTCTTTGTCTTCCCCCTCTGACACTGGAAACAACCGGGTAGCTCACTGCCCACTGACCCTTTGCAGCGCATAATGTTGGCGGTGCATGAGCGAGTGAACACAGATTTTTTTTTTTTTGTTATTTTTTAACGTACATTTTTTTTGTTAATTTTTAGTATCAATTGTGTATTTGTAGGCCATATCTTCTAACATTGATTAATAATCGAACGATGATGATCGACAATGGCATCGAGTGGCAGCCTTACTAATAAATATTGAAGATTATGTAGAGGTAAATGGCATCTACCCTACCTGCAATGTGAATACAGAAAGAAGTAGTGCCATTCTAACTCTCTAAAGATCTTAGAAAGATTGACTTACAGGCTTTTGTTTTCTACTATCCTACTACTGCTTACATCTCTGTTCCCAAGGAGGCAATACCGACATACTGAAATACGTGTGCAGCTGTGCATGCATGAAGTATACTTGTCAATTAATATTGACCTGCCTGTTGCTCTTTCCATGTATGTTTTCTAAACCATCTTTAATGATATGAATACTTGAAGGAGAGGTAGAAATATTTATTTTTGATATGTTATTTGCTATAATTAGGCTTGTAGACATGGAATAAATTATGTTGTTATGTGAATGAGAGATACCTAAAACACAATTCATTGCGAACAAAGTTACTAGAAAACGACAAAGAGAAAACATTTAAAATGTGTTATGTACCGGTATATTGTTAACGAAATATAAAAAAGAATCTGAAACGTTGGGTAAACAAAAGTTATTTTTGTAATTTGTTGTATGAATCTCGGTTCCTTTCAAAATCGGTGCCCACAAACTAACTATAAAACAGCCTGGTTTTGGTTTAGGTAACATAATATGTGAGACTTTTGTAGCTACTAGGGGCTATGTGTGTATTGCATAGCTATTTATGTGTAGGATGTGCGTGCACGAGCTTTAATACATGGACACTATTATAGCTAGGGTTAATGTTGAATACAGGAATGAAATAGTTGTTTGCATCGCTGCTTATTACAGAATACAGTACACCTTATATGGTAAAGTGAAACAAAACCGTGGTAGTAAATCAAATCAGTAATCATTTAGTTTGTTTGTCTGTGAGGTCAACCTATCTTCTTGCAGCAGTGTCAGAACCAAGTGTGGCGCAACAATCAAGATAAGGTATCGGCATCGCATAATGCATTCGGGCCAGACGTTGCTCCCCGGTTCTATATTTGTGCCCTCAGCGTGTACATCTGTTTCTTCACACCCTCGACCTCTGTCAGACTTTCAAATAATTTTTCACGTATCCAACCATTGCGGTAACCCATTTTATGTTCTGTTTCTGTTTTCATGTTTTTTACTTTGACTTTGTAAATTAATGTAATTACCAAATTCATGTAGATGAAAACTAATTGATCAATAACTCTGCAACTCTTCCAATCATTGAGATGTCTTTCACACTGATATCTGATATAATCACACTCACAACCTCTTAAAGTAGACATTTAGTAGTGAGCAGAATTATTTAAGTTGTGCTTATGAGAAGGTAAACATTAAAGTCATAAAAATGGCTTTGGTTGGAATGTTCAAGTACTATGTTATTGAATAGTGAACCATCTTCTTTGCTGCTTGGAAAGCTAGGTTAATATTTTAATATTTGATTTTATTGCCCAAATAAACAAAGAGGTTGCATGTTCTTGTTTTATGAAAATGTTTTATGACTATGGCATTTCTTATTTAAGCATTAATCAATGTACGATTGCATGCTTATTGCCTACTGACATAAATGTTTTCATATATTTTTTGTGCACTCGCCGACTTAAGTAAATCAAGGGTCGGGCAGAACAAGAGCGTTCGGAAACCGTCATTTTACCGTTAAAACATGCGTCTAAACTTACACTCCTCACGCCTAAACCGATTATAGGATTTCTCTCTAATTTTACGTCCTAGTATAAAAGTGTCAAATTGCAAGGTCTACTTGATCTCCGCCTAGCGGAGGCTCGTCGAACTCCCAAGTTAGGTCGTCGCAAGGGAACCAAAATCGGCATTTTGGATCCCACTAAAAAACGGAAATATCCGTTGTAGATCATGTAACACAATACTTAAAACACCTAAAAGAGAAATTTTGATAGAATATACAGTATAATGATTGAAGATTATAAAATATGATGATTTTTCCTTTTTAGGAGCTAATTCTATTTGACAGATCACTTCATTTGTTTTCTTTCACATTTCTCCCATTTGAATAACATTTTTTAACATTGTGGAACGGACTGCGACGACCTAACTTGGGAGTTCGACGAGCCTCCGCTAGGCGGAGATCAAGTAGACGACTTTCGTTACGAAAACACAAGATATTAATCTTGAAAGAGTATTTAAAAAATTATAAAATATGTAAATTTGTACTAATGTAGTTTCAATGTTGACAAAATTATATATTTTATCATCTTTATAAATCCTCTTTCAGGATTTATATTTTGTTTTCATAATGAAAGTGATAAATTTGACATTTTTATACTAGGATGCAAAATTAGAGAGAAATCCTATTATCGGTTTAGGTGTGAGGAAAGTTTAGACATATGTTGTAGGGGTAAAATGACTACTTCCGAACGCTATTACTCTCCTCTACTTACCCTATAGGCCTAATTTTTTGGCTAAATCTAATTTACGAATCAATAAGTAACACGTACGTTAATGAGTCATAACCATCAGTAACCGTACCAGAATGAAAATTAGCGCAGAACAGTTGTTAAATATAGGTCCTCACCTAGAGAAATCCTTGATTTACTTATGTCACATACCATACATTAAATTATTAAAAAGTATACCAGGCAGTCACGTGTCTCATGTAAATGTAAATCATTAATCGTAAGTTAGTTACGACATCAGTGACTTTCACATGTATAATATTGTTATACAACAGCTACCTTCTAGTATTTAGACCTTGGGCCAGCTATAACCCCCCCTCCCCCCCACCGGTGCGGAAGGTCTGAAAGTGGTTTTGAGTACTTTGATATATTGACTTTCGATTTTCACTTGTTAGCCAACATGGTTTTGGTGGGTGCACCCACCAGGGGTGTCCAAATGTGGTACTGTGAAAACCATAAAAATATTAATTGAGGTATGTTGCCAGTTCAAAGAATTAACTATTTTTATAAGGATGTACTCTTTTGTACGTAAGCTACTAAATAATACAATTTGTTGATTTTCAGGGTTACACAAACTAGTTATCTATTCATGTTTTGTTTTTATTTCGAGCAAAACATTTATATAGTTTGGCCGCTCTGTAACGCCCCACCCCTCAAATAATGGAAGGTCTAAAAGTGGTTTCGATTACTATTATATATGTACTTTTGATTTTTACTTGTTAGCCAACATGGTTTTGGCGGGTGCATCTACCAGGGTTGTCCAAATGTGCCACGGTACAAATCGATATTAATATTATATGCAATTCTTGAGAATAAATCAAAATAGTTGTAAGTATATAACCTCACGCATCTTAAATGCTTGATAACATGAATTTTTTATTTTTCAGGGTTGAGAAAAACATTCTATATACATTTTATGTGAATTTTTTAGGTTAAAATGTATCATGTTTGCCCCATCTGTAACCCCCCACCCCTCCAATATTGGACGGTCTGAAAGTGTTTTTGTATACTTTGATACATGACCTTTTGATTTTTACTTGTAAGCCAAGATGGTTTTTTGTGAGTGCACTTACCAGGGCTATCCAAAATGTCGAAATAGTGAGCAATATTAATGATAATTGTGATTTTGACAATAAAATTCACATTTTTGGAATTAAGTAACCTTTGACACATAGAAATTGTTAATTATACATTTTCCCATTTCAACGGTTGCACAACACAATATATAATACATTGAATTTAATAATTTATACATTTTGTTTGTTTACTTTGAGCATAACATGTATAGGGTTTACCCCATTTGTAACCCCCCGTTCCCCATATGCCGGAAAGTTTAGAACTGTTTTTGGATACTTTGGTACACTGTCTTTCGATTTTAGCTTGTAAGCCAACATAGTTTTGGTGGATGCACCCACCAGGGGTATCCAAACATGGCGAAATAAGGAGCAATATTGATGTTAATTGCGATTCTGGACAGTAAATTAACAATTCTGGACGTATATATTCTTTAACATACAAAATACTTAATTATATACATTTTTCCATTTAAGGGGTGCACAAAACTTTCCATATCCATTTTTTGGTTTACTTAGAGTAGATAGTATATATAGTTTTGCCAGTGTATGACCTCCCATATTACCCACATTGTGGAAGATGATGGAAGCGGGTTTGAGTACTTGAATAGATTTTCTTTGCATTTTCACTCAATATACAACACGGTTTTAGCCGATGCACCCACCAGGGGTGTCAAAATGTGGCATCTCAAATGTATATACATAAATATTAATTGCGTTTCTTGAGCGTTTATGTAAGTATGTTTGTTATTTTGTGACTTTTGACTGTTCCACCAACTAAGTGACATGCATTTGTGTTATAAAAGCTGCACAATCCTTAAATAAACGTGTTTCTTTTTTAACGACGTTAATTAATGAAAAAAAAAAAAAAAAATTAAAACAATTACCTAAAATGGATATTTTTCTATGGAAATCACAAATAACAAACAATGTTAATACACTAACATATATTTCAAAGCTACAAAGAAAAAAAATGGAAACTTCTCACCTTTATTAGCTAATAGTGCAAAAAATAGCGATCGAAGATGGATTTTGACGTGTAAAGCGTGATTACCCCTGAAAATGTAGCATTAACATGTATAATAAATTACTTATTCGTAATGTACTCATCAAGACCTTTCATTAGAGTGGTCGCAAACGACATTTGTGACTAAAGAATTTCATGATTTCCAAAAAGACACAGGGTGATATCTCCGAAGATAATGGAAAATCGGGTCTCAAACAATTTTTATAAATAAGACAATAATATACATAGTTATAACCTCACGTAAAACTAACTACTTTGTTACTACAAGACTCACAATTAATATTTGTACTATTTAGACCAAAATCTTTGGACACCCCTGGTTGGCTGTTCCACCAAAGTTGTGTTGGCTAAAAAGTGAAAATCAAAATGTAATATTAAGAGGTATACAAAACCACTTTCAAACCTTCCGCACCGGGGGGGGGGAGGGTTTCTATTAGCTGGCCCATGGTCTAATTGTTTTTAGTACCAGTGACACTTCGTTATTTAAGTCGCTGATGATATTTTGTAAAGTACCTAGTGTACTTAATTACTGAAGAGTGTATTTTCTTTTTCTATTTTGTAATCAAATAAATAAACAATAAATATCATACATCTTCACTGCATTTAATGATTTTGGTACCTTACAAGCTTCCAATTTCAGACGCCCCAGGAACCATTGAATATGTTCAAGAAGCGCTAATAATAATAATAATAATAATAATAATAATAATAATAAATAAATAATCTTAAACTCAGTTCTAACTGTGTCGGGTTGAGTGATGGTTTTCCACTGTTGTCTATAGCATGGAACTTTTAGATACTAAGCTTGCTAGACTCGACATTTCTTCCTCATTCTAATATAATAATAATAATAATAGTGGTAGACACATGGAAATACTTGACATTACGTCCGTATAACATGTTAAAGCCGGTTTTGACCGAGATTGTATGATAGTGATACATTCAATAAAATAATAATAAAAGTGCCAGACAAAAAGTTTTTCTCGTGGTTGCTAGTGGGAAATTTAGATTTTGATAGACCGGGTTCAGAATAATTTAATGTGTATTATTTTTAATAAATCTGTAGACTAACCACTTGCTTGTGTTTTATTAACGTCTTGTAAATACTTCGAATATTGAAAATGTAAATGTAATACATGTTTGGTAGATCAGCTAAATTATAAATTTTAAAATGTACTTATAGCTAGTTAATTAATTGATCGTTGTTGAATTAATTAAAGATATAACAATCTTAACACTTACAATATTTTAAAGTTTTTAAATTCTTTGTTTGGCTGATACGAACCCAAATGGTATGAATCAGTTTTTCAATGTCTTGAAGTGTTCTCAGGATGTTCTCAGCGGTAAAATGTATATAAATAAAATGTGAATGGTATATGTAATGCTAACTATATATTAACTTATTATTTATACATGCGCTGCCGTTCACGTTCTAAGGTTTTCTGAAAAATTATATCATAGGTTGCACGTACGTAACATCTTTGCGCGTGGCGGCCACATTTGTAATCAAACTTTGACATTGCTTTGAAGAAACAATTGAAGGCTGTTGTGGTAGAACTCATACTTTCATATTTCTTCAAAATTCAGCCTGTTATTGAGACAAAATTGATGTATGTTTTTTTTTCGTATTTTTGTATTACTTATGGTTACTTTTTACATTCCAAATAAGGCTTGTGTAATAGTATTTTCCAATGACCTAGTATTGGTACCTACTCATCAATTGTATCGCATTCATGGCCGCTGTGACGTCACGTGGGAACTGTGAAGTCCCGTTTATGAAATATATAGTAAGCCAAGCTGCTAACTTGTTTTCACCATGGCAACCATGCTTCCCACTGGTTGTTGCCAAGGTGAAACATTAGTAGCTTACTAAATATTTTAGCAGTTTCATAATACCGGGAATTATAGTCTTTTTAGCCACGAGAAACCGTTTTGTGGTTCAGCGCGGCTAACGTTGAGTTTTCGTTGTGTTGTATTCCGAACATTGGCGCCTATAGTACGGGTGTTGGGGGCCCTATGATGCGGGGCGTGGAGGGGACGGGGCTCAGCCCCCATGCAATTTCGAATTTCAATATCTTCACTAATGTTTGATCAAAACTTCCCACCACTCTGCCGCAAGTCGTGTTAACTATACTGAGATGTTAATTTTTTGTCAAACACAACTTCTCTCGGTTACCTGTCGCTAAAAATGGTTTGCGAGTATTGTTTTCGAAAAATCCATGAATAGTACTGTATATTTTTAGGGAAACCTACAAACAGATGCAAGAATTGAATTTCCATATTAATAAAATCGTATGTTCATTAATATTCTTAAATTGTTGACAGCTCAGCATTTTAAAATATTGACACATTTTTTTATAGAAAGTAGTTTATATTTTATTCTAGACAAAATTGTAGAAAAACCACTTCCCCATGTACCCATATACGGTCACCGTTTGAGTGGAAAATATATTAATTTCGCCAAACCACGGGCATCTAATAGTATTTCGGTTATGTTCTGTTCTTTGTAGTAGGTAATTTTATTGTCTTGTGAATTAGGATATACTTTCATTTTTGGATTATACAGATTTAGTTAAAAAATTATGAAGAAATCGTTCTTAATAGCGTTTCAAAAAAGATGGATACGAATAATATGAATTATGTTGTGTGATCTATTTTGTCAACAACCAATAGCTGTGCCAATAGTTAAAACAATTCTAATGATATTAACTAATTAGTAACTATAATAACAATACCAATACTATAGCTGATAGCAGCGCATATTCACAAGATGAAGAACGTACTATTATCTCCACAGTACATTTGCGAATGAACAAGATATTCAAGAAAGATTAGTTCCCTCACCGTGACATATTTTTAAAAATCCACAATCCCCGCTGGCTTTATAACCTGAGCGCACACAGTTACCGTGTCTACTTTCACCGTGGAAATGTAAATTTCTCAGGTACGACGGATAAAAACGTATAAACTGCGTTCATAATTGGCGATTGTGTCATAATGGCAATGCAACACAACTGCGAATATACTAGCCAACATACATAACTAGTTTCATACCGACTTCAGATCCGTATCTATAATACTACTTTCATGGACGCTAATTCAATGAAATTCAACAGACTCCTGGCGTTCTTTGACACATTCGTATAATATGTAGTCTTCCGCTTAGGGCCAGTTTCACCACATTTTTATCAGGCGATTTTCTGTTAATCGGAGATCAAAAATGGCGCCCGGTAGAAGCCACCGTACACTTTGTATGTAATGTTTGTTGAAACCATGGTAAACAATCCGAGATTAGTAAATCGGTCGATTAAAAAGCTTGATGAATTCGGACCTTAGTCACGCCCACTGATCCAGGTAACCAACCAAAAGTAGTAAATTATTCCTAATGGACCAGTTTCAATTAGGTGGCAGTAGGAAGTAGAATAGTAGACATTCGGTTTCGTAAGCAATGAGACTACTTAGTACTTACGTTTGTGTAACTACAGCAATAATTGATGCTATTTATCTGGGTGGTATTGCAAAAGACGTCAGCATCCATCTACTGTGAGGAGAATACATTGACCAACTGGTCTACTTAGACCTACCAACTGTAGAAACGCTCGGTGTGACGCGCTGCGTAAGTAAGCACGTCCACATCAACGAACAATCGGCTCCCCAAAAGCTCTCAGAGTTACGACCATAGAATGTGCGCTGCTTAGTTTTCCGTTGTAATAGTTTCTTCACTTTAGGCTTTAGACGTTGTATGGGATATATGCAATTTCTACCTAAAATACTTATTGGATCGCATTAAAAGTAACATATTCCTTGTCGTAGGCTTTCGCGGCCGGAGTCATTATAAAAATTTAGCTGTCGGGTATCGCCCCATTGATTGATACATAATATATCGTTACGTTTTATCAACAGACGTGGCCCGCGGGCGATACCCAACAGCCAGGTTTTTATAATATATTTCTGACGAGATGGAAATTTACTACATACATTATTGCTTTAACTCACAATTTGCTGTGATTTTATTTTGAAAAAATATTTCGAGTAAGTGAGAAGAATTTTGTCGGGGGGGGGGGGGAGGGGAATCTTGTTAGTCGTCGGAATGTTGTATGTTGTATCACATGTATGTTGTATCACAATCGTACATGTAATATCACGGGTAGAGAACGTGTTTGGGACGCGTGTTCGTGTTACGAACGTGCATAGGTAATTGAAGGCAAAGCAATGCCCATCACCATGCAAAGCGTCAATCAAATAACGATTAATGGAATGTTTTACATTCTTTTTTTGCAATAAGACACACGCACCTATGAAACATGATTAATATTTATTCTGTGATTAAGGTGTTGGAGTGAATGACGGCGACCGAAAAATTATTTTGTATACGTCTGGCACTCTCTCTTATCCTGATCCTATCTGAATCAAGATTTGACGCAGGCCAATGATGACAAGTGAGTACCAGAGCGAATAGTACGAGATGGCGGCAGCTGCAAGCATGTGTTTTCTGTACTGGTGACTGGTGACTGACTGGTGACTGATGACTGATGACTGATGACTGGTAACTGGTGACTGATGACTGATGACTGGTGACTGGTGACTGGTGACTGATGACTGATGACTGGTGACGGGTGAGTGGTGACTGATGACTGGTGACGGGTGAGTGGTGACTGATGACTGATGACTGGTGACTGGTGACTGATGACTGATGACTGGTGACTGGTGACTGGTGACTGGTGACTGGTGACTGATGACTGATGACTGGTGACGGGTGAGTGGTGACTGATGACTGGTGACTGGTGACGGGTGGCTGATGCTTATGGTGAGGCGTTGAGTAGTAAGATTTCTTCGACAGTCCTTCAAGCGAACCCTATACGTATTGTAGTTGCATAGAGAGACTCACGGACCGACGGACCGACTGACTGACTGACTGACTGACTGACTGACTGACTGACTGACTGACTGACTGACTGACTGACTGACTGACTGACTGACTGACTGACTGACTGACTGACTGACTGACTGACTGACTGACTGACTGACTGACTGATTGATTGATTGATTGATTGATTACGCTATAGTGAAGCCTATTCTTCATTCCACTCAAATTCTATACAAACCAAAGATACAAGCCAATAGCACATACATACATAACGTTCAATAGTTTTAGTCCGATCAGTGGGGCTACACATCTTATAGTATCTTTACTATTTTTTTTGTTACCGAGACTAGCCCAAATATCAATTTTTAACAAGGTACCTATCAATTAGTCACTCATTACATGGCAATGTCAATCTGTCTTTTGTATGAATATCTCAATTAATTAGTGATTCCAATTACTTTGTACTGACATTCTAGTATATAATAAGAAAATTTATCAGCTGAATACAAACAATGGAAATGAGGCAAGGCTACATTTTCAGCTACTATCTATAGCTAGTGTATTTATTTTATACATATTATGTTCATACAAAAAGTAGACCTAACTTCTAAAGTAATAATGTAGGCCTAGTATGTTCACTTTGGTGATATAACAATATTCAATTTTATTATCTTTATCTAGATTCTTGATGATACTTGTGTGCATAGGCGCCGACTTGTTAACATTTCAGGGGGGGCTCAGAAAGGACTCGCATAAAAACTATAGGGTTACCATATTTCAAAATTCATATTAATATTATTATAATTCATATTATCTATCGAGGAGAAAAAACACGGGTGGTTTGGGGGGCATAGCCCCCAATAATAGCGCCGCAGGTAAAATTAAAAAAAATCAGGCCTTTAGAGCGCGTTCTGAGCGTTTCAGAAAAAAATACCGTACTGAATGCAATACCGAAATACTGTCGTTTTTGTAGTGCAAAAACCAAAAAACCACCAGCAAAAATTGGAACGATGACGAGAATTATTTAGTAATTAATTTTGGGGCTTAGGAAGTTGGGAGTAAGTAAGGGATTCTACAAGATAATGCTTGCCTTCAATATCAGTTTTTTAAATACTTGAACCTAATTTGCTTTTGGATTTTGATACCTGAGAACGTTCTGAACTGCAAGTATATGATATTTCAAGCTAAAAATCACAATATTTTTTAAATTTAAATTCAGAAAAACAATAACAAAAAATTTAATTTAAATTGAGGGAATTATGACCTGATGACTAAATCGTTTTTATTTATTTTTATTATTATTATAATGAACTTTTTCTTCAAACAAAAAAGTACAAACTTCAAATCTCAGTGGGGGCTCAGCCCCCCCTGGGATTTGTCAGGGGGGGGCGCTTGACCTCAAGCCCCCCCGTAGTCGGCGCCTATGCTTGTGTGTGATTATCTTATGTTAGACAATTTATGGTTATCTGGCACAACACTGGTAATGACAATTTATATGGTTCCACGGGAAGATGAAATTAAATAATATCAAACTCCCGAAAATGCATTTCATAGTATTGGAACCACACCAGAGCTTTTGTATTGCTTCTCAGAAATTCAGCTCATCGGGGGAAAAAATATTATAATATTGGCGCGCGCATGCTCCCGTTTCAAAACAGCAACTGAATGAACCTCCCCAACTCACCCTTTATGTCCGGTACCGAGTAGCGTAGGTCATGAAACTGTAGGTTCAGCTTTTCAGCGTCTGGTAGGTGGTATAAGCTGGGTTCCACGTCTAGTACGTTGTCAGCCATGTCGATAGGAAGGCACGTCTTGCTCGCACTACTGTCGCGAAGCTACTGGCCAACCATCGGCTACAGTGCTACCGTACCAGTGTTGCACAACATGCTTGTTGCTTATCTGCAGAGGAACTGAATGAACTAGCCGCTTCATAGTTGTTTCTATTCTGTGTGATCAATAGTTGTGAATAGACGATATGTCCCGAATAAAGTGCGTGACGAAGCTTATCTCGCCAAGGTTATCCATACTCGTGGTCCGTGAGGCATATTTAAACATTCTGCGTTGATAAGCGAGCGCGCACGAGGGACACACTCACACACTAAATTTTGCAGAACAGTTTTCCAAGTAACCGTCATCGACAACAGTCAACCAACTTAACTTAGCCAACCAACTTAAAGTTAAACCGTGGATCACATTAGGTATTATTCGTTCAAGAAGAGAACGTGACAGTCTGCACAAAAACTCTCCAAATACCCTAATAACACTGAGCTGAAAGATTACTATAAACAATACAGGAATTATCTTAATCTACTTATTAAACAAACAAAAAATCAATATTACCCAGATAAAATATAAGAAACTCAAGGAGACAAAAAAACAAAATGGGACATAATCAAAGAAATCTCAAAGAAAAACACAAAACATTCAGAAATAACGCAAATAACAAGTACATCTGCAGGGATGTTGACAGATAACCCACAAGAAATCACTGACACTTTTGTGAACTACTTTAGTGATATAGGAGAAAAAAATGGCTAATAATATACAGAGAGTAAAGTAGTTAATTACCTCACTGATCATGAAATGGAAACAGCTGATCACAACATCTTTCATCCAAATTCTATATTTCTAGAACCAGTCACTATACACATGAAATTTTAGATTACATTAAGACAATGAAACCATACACGGCTACTGGTCCTGATCTTATAAGTACTCGCACTATTAAAACCATTATGGATCTCGTAGCTCTATCCTTACAAGACATTATATTAAATCAAAGCTTTGTTACGGGAATCTACCCTGATGTTTTCAAAATTTCAAAACGAATGCCATAAAAGTAAAATGGAGCTACGCTCGCAAAGATTGCAATGTTCCTTTTTTTGTGTTATTCCCCAGCAAACACAGGAGCTCCTGAGGAGATACTAAAATTAGGAAGCCAGTGCTAAAACTAGGATATCCTATTAGGATGTTCTAGATCCCTCCTAACAACCTCGTAGAAATAGTTTCATGTACTGAAACAAGGAAGCAAGAGCTAGAATTAGGATATCCTATTAGGATGTTCAGATTCCTCCTAACAACCTCCTGTAAAGGAAGAATCCACCAATGCTGATGCCATGACGCTTGCTAGGCTTGAGGGCTCAGGCACGCTCACTTTGATTTCGCAGGTTGTACGCGGTGGCTTTAGCCTTTATAAAGTCTATTATAGAGGTTATTAATAATATAAGTGTACTTAAAATTGTGTAGTTCGTCAAGGAAAATCCTTCGTCAAGAAAGCTTTGGTGAGTAATACCATCTTGTTATATTTAGTTCATAATGTCCTCATGTTTATGGTTATGGTTGCCCTAGGGTAGGCCTAGGTATAGACCTAAGCTGTGACCTAAGCGTACCACATGGCTTCATGCACACCACATCTGTGTACAGAAGTATGGACACTATTAGATAGATATAACCCTGGAATTTTTGTTCATCAGATGCTGTGCCGAAGGTCTTGGCCTGCAGTGGGGCAGAGCACTTGGCCATCAAACATGAAATTGCCGAATGGCTACGCCACTGCAGTCAGCGAGTGAAATCAAAAACATTTATGTTGGGGGGCCTAAATTCTAGGATATAACTGCTAGAAAGTCTCTTGTGTAAATTGACTGCCGTGTTTTTCTTTTCTTGAAATTAATTATTAGCAATTTTTGTTTAGTAACATTCATTATGTGTTTAAAATTAGCAAAGTTGACCAAAATATGTTAAATCATAAATGTTGGTATTTATTGGCCTCATACATTTTAAGTTTGGAAGTATTTGCTAGGTTTTTTTTATGTTTTTCTTTTTTGTATGACCCGTGCATCTGGCGACCGGGATATTTTTAAGTTGGTGGAATTTGTTTCATTAAGGTTGTTGAGATTTAATCATTACTGTCCTGTTTTTTAGTGATGTGCAAATACTGTAAAAAAATACAACACACACAACGGGTCACAATGCGTAGTCGTTCCTCATGTGCTCCTCAACTCAGCTTTTCCTCAGACCGCCCAACAACCAATCACAGAGCACATATTATGTTAACGTTAACCGGCATTGAAATGCGTATCTGGTAAATACTTTGTCATTATACCATTGATAGGTTCGATTGATTTACCTACACCTTTGGTATGTTTTGCACTGTTTTCTATGCTTTAGCATGGGGCCCAGTGCAAAAAGAAGAAACAGGGGTAGGTAAAGTAATTAAGATCGCAATCAAATAGGATCGCGAGGCACCTCTTTGTAAGATGTCCTAAGAGGGACCTCCTAAGTCCTTCCTAGGACATCTTAAAATTAAGAGGTGCCTCCTAAGTCCTAAGTAGGAGAGACTAAGGAGCTCTTAAGAACAGACTGAAGCTATCTTCAGTACAGACTTCCTATAAGTAGGATCTCCTAACAACACGCTCAGTGCATACTAACAGGATAAACCTCCTATTTCCTGTGACATTATGCGCGTTGTGAGGATGGACTAAAGAAGTACTGGGACCTCCTAGGATACTTAAAGGATATCCTAAGATCTTCCTACTAGGACGGCGTAGTATGAACTGAGTACATCCTTAGTACCTCCTTGTGTTTGCTGGGTCGTGATTGGGAGCGCGCTGCATGCAAGGCCAATGGGTGAAGGTTGTCCCGTTTCCCGCTCTTGTCGCTGCTGCGTGACTCGGTTGCGTTTTCATAAGCAGATTCAACCAATTTCAACCATGAGATTTGGGAGCCGTGGGGGGGGGGCTAATTATTTTTTATATGGCGTGTTGCAGGGGGGAGGATACTATGATTGATATTATGGCATGCACAGTGCATATTTTGCCTTACTTTAGTACCGGTAATGATCCAAATATGTACTAATCTAATAGGTACTAATTGATGTGGTAACTTTCGTAACATTGTATTGAATGTTCTAATTTGCTTCAGAATGTGTCGAGGGGGGGGGAGGATTTTAATGAAATCATTACATTTATTGATGTGTATTACAGTTTTTGTAGTTTAACCATTAGACAGCTACTAATCATAAGATATCCACTGACATGCTCCAAAGGAGGGGGGAAAAGGAATTAAGGAGGGGGGTATATATTTTGGTCTAAAATGATGTGACATCATTTTGTGGACAGACCTTTAGCAATAACATTAAGAGTTGCATCATCACATCAATAGAACACCGTTATATGATTCTGACAATGAGACAAAATACTGGTTGTCGCTTTAGTGGGTGCACAGTAATGCACCGTAGTGCGCAATTTAAATAGCAATTAATTTTTTAAAACCATCTGTTTTACGGATGTAATTATGTAAAACCTTGCACAGGATGTGCATTCATTCATTGTATCCAAAGCTCCAAATTAACGAAGGTGCAGAAAAACAAGCGGGGTTTTCATTTTTATTCAACTCTTGTGAGGAGGAAACAATTAAACAAGTAACCGTTTGTTTTGTCATTGCCCATTTCTATCTTTTTTTTAAGGTAGGCGACATAAACAATATTGCTTATGTAAAGTAAGAACAACACTAACTCGGAACTCTTCTTCTCGCCTATATATAAGATCGTGACCCCCCCCCCCCCCCCCCCCCCCCCCACCCACTCACCAAACACAATGTAAATGCAGTCAAGATGTGCCTCACTGGTCAAGAGACACACCAGTTATTTGGGACTATTTTATTTTTCCCAGAAACTATAAAATATAAATGAACATGCAGCCCATGATTACAAACAATAGTGCCCAGATATAAATAAAAGTCGTTCCAACCTTGTGCCTTGTGGTGCCGACGTCATAGAAGCATTGCCCAACCAAATGTCTGTATTTGAAAAGCCTCACACAGATTGGCTCCAACTCGCTGATCTGTGACGTCAGCATTCACAAGGTTGCTGACCAACAGCTGGGCGCGACCCTAACGCTAGACCAGAAAATACGACAATTTTGTGAAAAATCTGCTATTTTGTACAAACTTGGAAGTCTATTCATAAAGTGTTCTCGCAGCGAGCGCGCGGAGTTCCGTCGAATAATAAAAGGGTTGCCGCTACCTGCCATAGGCCTACTAATACCATTTCGATATTTGTGTATTTAGCTTTTATTAATGGAAACAGACTTTCTAATTATTGTAAATGAATATGATTACTTTTTTGAGTTGTGTTTCTATGACGATTTTTGCACTTCAAGAAAATATATCTATTCGTTATGTTGTTGTACACGTTTTTGTTATGCTTATATGCGTGTTGCAACACCACGCCTAACATAATATGATATTGAGGTAATTGAAATATAACTAATTAATAATTATTATTAAAATGTACTATCAACTGCATGGGAATATAACTCAGGTCACCCACTCGCCGTGCGTGTGCCTTTGCAGTTGAAACAAACAAACAAACAAACAAACAAACAAACACGAGAAGTTTATTTATCTTCCCATTCAAGCGGCCCGCTTGAAGAGGGCTTGGAAGAGGGCCCCTCTTTGCGACTTGCATGTGTGCTTTGTCCCCCGTTTGGTTGGCACCTGAATCGAATTGAATACGGTAGCTCTGTTTATCGTAAGAAGCGGCAATGCCCTGACGTCACATGACCTAGTAGTTGGAATACGTAGCTTCGTAATTAATAATCAAACAATCTAAGCTCCTAGTTCTCGTAATCTCTTACTATATACTTTACGTTCCTACATTTTCTCTTCGTACTATCATCGTCCTTTGCGACGTGAATATCCACTGACTTTCTTCCATGTTGTGTGTGTATCGTTGTATACCGAATGAACCACAGCAAATGTGTTATAATATGATTCTAATTTCGACATCACTTGGGCACAAATTGTGTCGAATGGATCCTTCAGGCACAATCCTAGGGTCTGGGATATCACTACATTTTTGTTAGAAGACGAATTACGTGTGACCATCCAGACAAAAAGTTTGTCATAATTCCAGTATTAATTAAAATATAAGTAATTGATTCTGGAGTGTAGCCAGTTCAATACCCGCTACCGACAATCATGACTGCAGTTTTTCCTTATATTCTACTCAGTCTAAAGGCGAAAGCTGGGATTGCGTCATTCGTCTACCCGCCCTCAGACATTCCATGCCATGATCTCAACTATGTACTTCAAATATCACAACACAATACATATTTCGTGCATGAACTGTCCCTGACTCCCTTGGTAAGGTCCCTATGAAAGATTATTATTATTATCATTGGGGATGCAACTTGCTAAGTAAATTCTTTACTTCCTTCGATCACATTAGTTTGTAATTTTTCAAACCCATTGTTTGTGTTCATTTAAGATTGTACTAATAGGTACCAATTATTTGTAGTGTTCACCACACCAGACTACTGACGAACAATTACGCAGGTGAAAATCATACCGAGCAGTTATTTATTTGAATGCGCCTATATCTAAGGTTTGTTTAGTAGACCTAACCAATTTGATAGTTAGATGTCAAATTAGAATCTCCTTCTTGAGCCAACTCAAAACAGGACCCGCGCTGCATGGAAGTAAAACTTCTTTCTATTCTACATGAAATAAAATACCTTTACAAATAAACTATTGTCAACCCTTCAACAACGTTTCGCTTCCTGCAAAAAGTTTACAATAATTATATGCATCTAACACTAACATGCACTAGATTCGTTTGTGCACTATACTGATTACTGATTATCTGATCTAATAGGCTCTTCTTGACTTTTAAAGTGTGTTCTGTATTTTCATGCTTGCATATACACTTATCACGTCAAAATAGTCGTAGCGACTTCATTCGTTTTTTGTCGAGTTTAAAGAGCTTAAAATAATAAAATACGTGATGATTGCTCAGTGAAATCAAATAAACATAAAAACGATCTGCGCCATAAAATATAAATTAGCAGATGTCGCTACCCAGTCAAGCTATAGCCACCTCCCGCAGAGATAATAAGGAAACCCTTCCACGCACGTGGCCAGAGCCGGTAAGAATGTCAGGGCTGGCCACAGTACGAACCCTCTTTTCTAGGTCTAGCGTTAGGGTCGTGCCCAGTATAGCACATGTAGGAGTGCAGCAAGTTAATAGTTGTACATAGTACATTACACATGCACACAGGTTTCATCAAGGTTCAAAATGCTAAATTATGTCGAATATATATATTATTTTAAATAATGTAAACGTAAATAATAAAAAAAAAAAAATATGATGAATGAGTGTTGGATGAACAAATATGACAGGCAATGACAATAAGAAAATATGATGAAATAAAGTATAACAACATGTTTGACTGAAAGGTTTTAATATAAACATCCAGACTTGAACAGCATAGCACATTGTGTATCACCATTTTCAAACACCTACCTGCCAGGAGTTTACTTTATTTTAAATAGCTTTGCACATAAAAATAATGATGGTTTTAATCAATATGCACAACACATGCACAGTGAATTGTGTTTTATTAATAAGTGTACATTTGAAATATCTATCTTGGGAAAAATAACACTTCAATTCAAAGCAGGACAGAAGAAGATCCAAATTTATTCAGATTTGACAAGCATTCCTACATTGCTGTTAATGGCTTCTTTCATGGCATTATAGCAACCAAAATCAAATGCACAAAAGAAGATTCTTTGGTTACTAATGTACAGATTTTTCAAACAAAGCTCCACTGTTCGGTAACTATTATGAGTAGTAGTATGATTTCATGTCTGAAACATGAACATCCTTGTTATTTAAGTAAAACTACAAAAATCGAAATTTATAGAGACAAGAGTATATTTCTATCTTACTTCATAGAAGGAAGACGAGTTGATAATAGAAATATCAAATCAATAGTTAATTATTTGCACTATAGAAAATAACTTCCAATCAAAATAGTAGCACTTGTGGTTGAATCATTTTGTGTCGCTTGTATGTAGCTATACTTGATTCATTGAATCGTGGTCAAACTAAGTCCATGGTCAAACACTGGAGTGAAACCTCACAAATTTTTAAATAAACCATCACTCTACTCTTTGATTTTCATTTATTGTATTACATATTTTATTTCCATTTGATTTATTGTATTTCAATCTTCAGTTACATAATATACAATTATTGCAAGTTGAATCAATCTATACGTTCATCTTCTAGATTTGATATCCGTTTTATTGACAATTTCAAAACGTCAATCCACATACACCTATCAACATGGTTAATGCTTGGTTTTAGCTTGTTGCTACCTACAACAAGTAAAGTGTTATAATCTGGCAGAACTAATTGTGATGGCATTACGTTTTGTTACCAAACACAGTGATGTTATGACTGCTACTTGGATCAATTAATTCTCTTTGGTTTGTCTTTCCTTGGAAATGAAAATTCAGTACTGGTACTGAATAGGTGTATTACAAATACACAAACACTGCCACACACATTCATACAAAAGTGCATAATATACAATATACGTACATTGACATATGGGCAGGCATCTAATATGTTGAGTAAATAAACATTTCACACAATTCAATATAATAAAGCATATACGTAATATCCTAAGAAGAAAGTTACATCATAAAACAAATTAACAACTATAATGGCATTGATAATTGCTTGAAAAGAGCTGCAGTTATCTTCAAATTACTCACCTCATGTTTTCATTTAACAAAATGACTATTTCAGAACGATTATTTTATTATAAAAAAAATTACATTGTGGCATTCGTTTCAATAAAAATACCAGGCAAAATAAAGGATACCACAATACATAATATGATAATACATTCACAATATTAAAACTAATATTTAAGAAAATACAAATTTAACCTGGTTCACTGAGTGTTACGTGAATCACCGCTGAAAGACTTTGTGTTACTGTTAACCCTCAATGACATCAATGTATCAGTATGTCATGGAGATAGGCACAGGCAACGTAGTGAGATGACTATCGGCAAGGTCAACATTAACTTTATAGACATAAACACATTTGGTTTGGTTACATTGAAATGCTTCCGAAACTTGCATTGAGTGCTGAATACAGGGATAGTCTCGATATTAAAACTGCACACAATACGGTACCATCTAGTATCTCAAGAATTATATACCACATTCAACTTGGTACAATTGAGAATGCAGGACACTGTGCTTTCATGAACACTACAGGTTGATTCTTAAATATTTCTAATAATATCATCAGAACAATAGTTATTTTATTTTTATTGTAATCGAGCTTAAAGTGAAAATGGTAACAACTCATCTGGCAATAATAATATAAATATTTAGTGTACAGTTTGTAACAGTACCAGTCAGTATAGTGCTTAGGGTGCCGCATTCTTACTTTTTCAATTTGTTGTAAGCATTCTTGAGATATAGTAAACCATGCATGGTTTTGGACAGTTCAATGTTAGTTTTCTTAAATTCCAGGACAAAAACAAATTAAAGAAAGTGGACCATTGTTTTACTACATTGTCTACATACGATTTGATGCTGTTTTGTCCTTTAATTCAAGGAAACTTGATCGAATCATTGAACCATCGAAGTTGGGCTTATGAAAACAATAATCTCACATGGTTTCAAATTTCAATTCAGAGACTAACAACACTGACCATTTAACGATGCTGTATATTATGTGGAAAGCGAATGATATAGACAAATTATGTATTACTTGAATCAACAAATCAATAAAATATACAAAATAAAATAATATTTAGTACAGTTTACAAAAATATGATTTTTTTTTTTATAAATATTTAATGGTGATATTATTTTCTTTAAAATAATAAAAGTTCGAAGGGTTAAACAGCTAAAACATTTGCCCTGTGGGCTCGTAGCTCTCTACATCGGCGTGGAACTATATTATATAATTATTTATATGTATGTAAATCATCGATATATATCATTATCTTTCATTTGAAAAGGCTTATTATATGAGGCACTTTAAAGTATGTCCTGTTATGTAGAATTCGTACTAGGGGAAATGTTTTTTTCTGTTAATAACAACAATGTATCTTCCTGAAAACAATGCTATGACTTAAACTGAATGAATTGCGCAGTATATCATTTGATCCTTACCCTCTTCTACTACAGCTACAATGGCAATACCTCTTCAACATAGACCACCTATCACTTCTACAGATCAACTTTGGTCCCCATTGTTCGAATTCCATCTACGTACAACCCTGAAACTGCACAAGTGAGGTCGATGAACGTTGTTTTTTCCGTACGTCACAACTGCAACGTCTTTAGGGAAGCCGATATGTATTGTAAGGACTACGAGTAGCCAAGGTCACCTCTTATGGTTGAGGTTGTATAGAAGCACAAGATAGCTGATCACACGGAGACCCAGATTCACGAGTACCAGGAACATGACGTTGAAGAGGTAGTCAGCTTGCCCCATTCCTAATTCCTGTAGGAAACGCTGAGGCGAAGTGAAGTGGCAATACTCTGCATTGCATGTCAGTTTCTCTCTCTGATAGCCGTACACTGACAACATCACTCCTGCAATCAAGAGACACAATAAGGAATGCTCTTTCATTTTCATAATCAGTAGGCCTACATACATAATTATATATAATGTAGAAATATAACTTCATCTACAAAACCAAGAAACATAATATATGTACTACCTTCATTTTCTAAAGTTAAGCATTTAATTTCTATTCAGTTACAAAGTTCTGCATTCTTTCTTTCTTTCTTTCTCGAATTGAATTATATGGTATGTGATGTCATCGTGTGGTAAACAACGCTGTTTAAAAACAAATAAATTCATTCTGGAATTCATTTCTCATTCATTTTATTCGGTCGAAATACAGTAAAAGTAATTAAAACTAAGTGCATGTACATACCTTCCAGCCCATACTTAAGATAGGAAACGTGAAACAGCCAACGGAAATAGTGTGGGGCATCCTTCATGTGCACGAAGAAGCCAGAGAAGATGGTGAACGGCATTATTGCCAACGGGCCAAACACCATACCATTCTAGAAGAAACCAGTCGATATTGTCGTGAACCATCTTTCTACTATGTCTACGTGACTAATGGCCGGTCTTACAATCTCCTAATAAGAAAGTTATTTGTAGCAATTAAGCTATTTGGAGGATTTCAAGCGCTTTGATTGGTCGTTGCCATGGAGAAAACAAGCTATTCGACGAATAAGTAGTTATTGGGACATTGTAAGACTGGACATAAGTGTATGTGCATACATGCAAGCATCTTGTCAATTGTAACAACTTTTTAACACTGCAATTCTAAGGTGCCAATTCACCAACTTTGCTAGCTCCCATTTACTGTAGTAAGTTCGGTTTAGTAACCGCGGTTTCAACAAAGATTACATTTGTTTGTTCATAGAGAATCTCCACTTATCGACTAATTAGAGTTTAAGAAGTTGGTGAAACTGGCCCTGAGTTAACAGAAGGTTAGTAGTTCTCACATAACGATTTTTTTTTATTGTAAGATGAGAGTATTTATTTTGCTCTTGTGAAAAGAAGTCTTCCATTTAATCAATAAAATCAAAGTTGCTCTGATAAGCATTATTTTATTTACATGTGTCACTTCCATAACACTATTGGATTAGTGGTAACTGGTAATACATGAAATAATCACTACCCGTATGCCCAACTATCCTTTATACAGAACTAATGAAATCCCAGGCTATATTTTGATGGGTTTGACCTTTCCATTTACTTGTAGTTAAACATAATTTAAAAAAGGTACATGAAATCAAAGATATGTTATGACTTTCACTTAGCATTGAACGCACCTGTATCGACATGGATACGCCCACTAAGAGACCAATACTCTGCGCTACCAACGATACCAAGACACACATGATGACGAAAAGGACGAAGCGGCCAAACTCTTGCGGCTGATTGGTCATGAAGTATACCACTACAGAGTACCCAAATGTACATAATACCTGCAACACAAACATAATGTGTCATTGAGTTCATTACGTATATTACTAATAAACTCAGAATTTTTAAAGAAGTTTATATTTACCAAAAAAATTGTTCCTATTCAAAAATAAAAACAATCATAGTAAATGATCCAAGTATTAAAATGGGATGTTTGTTCACCCAGAAATGTTTTATACTTCAGATTTGCATAACATTATTTAAAGAAACAAAACATTGGCCCAATTTGGACGTGTGCTGTCATTACGAGCAATAACATGAATACTGAAAAGTGTTTCACCTGTATTGGTATGTCAGCAAACGTAACTGCCAGGTAGTATGACTTCAGTGAGTACCATCTGTTGAAATACTCGCGAGCTATTATAGGAATCTCATATGGAACTGCAACAAAACAAACAGAAGTTGATAACAATCTCACATTGTCACAGCACGCAAGCCTTACTGCAGCAAAATTACGGAAAATGATGTACATATTCTATAAACTAAATAACATACTAATACCTTCTCAAATCACCCAAATTTACATTGCACTCGTACAATCAATACTATTACATGGCCTGATAGGTTGGGGTGGTCTACTTGACACAAATCTACTACCTTTAGCAATTGCTCAACGATGCTTACTAAAAATTTATTTACGTAAACCTAGGCTCTACCCAACCAACCAAAATTTCTCTGATAGTGGTACGTGTATACTCGACCTGCGTCAACTTTATGTGCAAACATTACTAAAATTCCTTTTTAAAAATAAGGCATCATTCCCCCCAGTTCAAGAAAACTATCCATGTACCAAAAGAACAATGATTAACAAATTATTTGAGGTCCCTCACAGGCGAAAACAAATTGGGCAGAGACATGCCGATTTCCTAGCTCCTAAGATTTTCAATATGTCTCCATCTTCACTCCGTCAATCCAAGTGTCTTCCAACTTTTAAAAAAGAACTTAGTGCATGGATTTTGCCATCAGAATCCAGCAGAGATCTGTGTAAAAACCTTGTAACAAACACTTATTTGATTGTATAGATTACTGTTGTCAATTGTCATCCATCCACTTGTTTTACTGTTTTACTATTATTTCTCATCTTTAATTTAACTCACATTTTATATTACCATTATTGCCGGTACTATTTTTATCAGTGTTTTATTATCTTATTTAGCGACCTTAAACCTTTATTATTTTTGTTCTATTTGAGTTTACTTTATAGGGTTATTAGATATTATCATCCACATCATTATCTTTTATAATCATATCATCATTACCATATCAGTCTTAACTGACCAGTAACTAATATTGATCCCAAAGAACATTCACTTATGCCATCTATGATAATTAAAATGAAATGTAATTTGCACCCACACACAAGCATCATATGCTCATGTGGGTACTCGCTTGCTCATTTACAGTTGATTCACAATGTTATATGACTGTGTCTAGTACTATGCTATTGTTTATGATACGATATTGTAATTAAATGTAAAGAGAGTAACGAATAAAAGCTATTTTGATTTGATTTGATTTGATTTGAAACATAGAAACAACGCTTAGTGAACTAAAGCTAAATTGCAGTTGCATACATATTTTATAGGGCTGCCCAACGGTAAAAAAATTCATATCGATATCGCGGATGTAATTATCGATATCGTATCGCGATATCGAATTTTTTAAACTCGGTATCGATATCGCCGATATCGTAATACTTTTTAAAACCAGCCAGAGGCCATTCATTATAAACAATTTAATGTGAATAATTTAACGTCGAAATGTTTTACTATGTGCGTCAATTTGTGTGTTGTATTATTAAAAATGTATCCACAAAACAGCGATGTTGTGATTGGCGTGACGTGAGTGTGACAGACTGGCAGAACGAGCGTGGGCGCAACAGACTCTCGGCCGGCGGTCGATGAGGCATCAACCGCCGGCCGGCCGAGCCACTCGCTTCCCGTACAGCCAGCGCCCGCGGCTCATGGCTCACGTTACATGTCAGTGGGGCTGGGAGCGGTGGTTACTGGCGGACGGCGGGTGGAGCGCAAACACAAAGGCGAGACCGCGCAATGAAAGGCGAGTAGGTACCAACGCGAATGTTGCAGTGTATGTATCACAGTGGCGTGCGGTGAGGTATGTAGGAGAGGAAGCAATAAGTTACAAAATTTTCAAATTGAATTTGTCCAACTTGCGAAAGGGACTGGGATGTCACCCCCATCAGAGGTCTTCAGTTTTAGGTCACATATTTCCGGTGTAGCCGTACCAACTTCAAATTCATCAATTATTGTTTTTTAATTGATCGCGTATCAAAATGGAGTTTTACACAAATTTGCGACAAATACATAATACAACGATTTGAAGAACTGACAAGGAACGCGGTTCTCCCTTTTCAATGCTCGGTCCTTTTCTATTTTTTTTTAAGTCGCGGTCAGACCCGACCCTCCTCCGACGCACTGCTTTTTGTCCCATTTAAAACTGCGTATATACTGTGACCCGTCTATTAGGCTAACTTGAAAGCTATTGGTATTTCTTACGGCCGAAAATCCAAGGAGAACAAACTGCTTCTATGGTCTGTTAGCTGTTAAGCTGATGTGTTTCACAACAGAAAATCATCATTGAACCTTGTTTATTTAGGGTGACTGTGGGTAGAGCAGAATAAATCAATTATAAATTAAATGTGGAAACAAATGTTGACAAATGAGTGGATTTTGAATGGGAATAAATTATAAGCACTTAGAAAAAATGATATTTTGGTGGCAGTAGTAAGGATGTTAGGGGAAGCATTGCTTCCCTTGCTTTCCCTCACCGCACGCCACTGATGTATCACAAAGATGCAGAACCACAACACTGCCAATTTTTTTTTTTTTTTTTTTTTACGATAGTTGACACTTGATCGATATCGCAAAACTTTTGATATATTAATTCTATATCGATATCGAATTATTTTTCTATTATCGATATCATATCAAATTATCGATATCGTTTGGCAGCCCTAATATTATAATTGCAGTGTCGTTAATTTTTGTGCTGCTTACAGCAAGAAGAAAAGTATCGATTATAAGCTATTATTTTTATTAATATATTATTATAGCCCAACGAGGTAAAAATCACATAGGTCTACTTACAAGTCATAATAAAATCCATTTACACCATACATTATTATTCTAGATAAATAAATACTAAACCTTTGGTTCACACAAAAACAGTGTAGATGTTACTACTAAATCAAATAGGGACATGTTCTCCTATAGTAGAATGAAAACTGCTGACTCTGGAGTGGTGTTGGAAAGAAGATGGGGAGGACAGGTTTTAATTTGGTGCTATTCTACAGAGTTAGCCAATGTTTTACGTTTTCAAAGTGATCTTACATGGTGGTATTAAATGACTATATGTAAAGCAGATCATATGAAGATAAGATGGTAATGCTCACATGTGAGTATCATGGAAGAAAACGACGTGAACATGAGAAACATAACACAGAAATAGAGAAGACTGAAGTTGTCGAACACGTTCCCAGCCTCGTCTCCGATACGGAAGTAGAGCGTCCCAATGAGGATGCCGATAATCACGTGCATGAGTAGTCGAGACTGAGTCAGGGACTGTAACAGACAAGACCATGATAAATGTTTCTTGTTGCTTCTTTATGTCTCTTTTATAGGGGTGTGCGAGCCTACGATTTTCAAGTCGAGCCGAGCCGAGCCGAGTATGAGAAAAAAAGCTTGATTTTCGAGCCAAGCCGAGCTTTTGAAATAGCGTTAATTGTAAATTTACAGCTGCATTTTATGTTGGTGCAATGCGATAGGAAGTGTATGTATACCGAAATTTCGGTTCATCTAAGATCAAGTATATCTTTGTTTATTTATAACATATGTAAGTTACATAATTATATTATTGGGTTACATAATGTAACCCTATACAGCCCTGTTATTGTTGCGCGGTAGGTTGGTAAAACAGTTGAACTGTTTTACCGACCTAAGGCTGCGCTAGCGTGGCCATTTAGTTCACAGTATCGACCATAGATCGCATGGTTGTTGCATTATTAGGGAGCTTAGAGAGTGTATGAATACAGTAACAGCAACTTTTCAACTTCTCGACTTGTTTTTTAAAATGCATTTGTATTTCAGTAGAATATTAGGACATACTAAATTAAACTAAATTTCGTGTGAAATATTGATTTTATTGCAACTGAACCTTCAAACAGATCGAAATTCCATATCACAATGTCGGATAAAAATAACGTTATAATACAGTTGGGGTTACTTTGTAAACACTGGACGGTTGCAGTCCCCTTACCATTGCTCAATGTTTGCCAGTGTTGCCAATTTAGCGGTTTCGCCGCTAGATCTGGAGGTTTTGAGATTCAATTCGCGGTCAAAAATAAAAATCGCGGCTAGCGGCAAAACCTGGAGGTGTGTGATTTGCGAACTGGCGGTTTAAACAAAAGTAGCGGAATTGGCCGAATTGTAGGTAAAACTCAATTTTACCTCATAAACGTAAAAAAAAACAAAAAAAAAACGGCCAATCATACGCCCATCCAATATCCATCAACCTCCAAAACCGACGACGAAGCAGGTGATTGCTGCAGATGAGAATGATATCAATATCATGTTCAGGCAGTTGGAGTAAGGTAAGAGCCAGAATTAGAATGATTGTGTAATTTTTTAACAATTTATTTAAAAATTACTGTTTTATTATTTTTTTTATTATTGTGATAATATTAATACATTTTTTTCCTGCACAAGAAGAATGCAGTTATTTTGAATAACGTGTGATCAAAATATACAGGTAATTATGGTAATTATTACTTTCTTCGAATTTACGGTTTTATAAAATCGTTAAAACCAATATTTCACCCCTGTGTGGAAAATATTGTATGTGTTTTGTTGCTTTGATGACATTTTGAAAATCTAGCGGTATGAAGGTGAAATCTGGCGGATATTTAGAAACTTTTAGCGGGCACGTTGCCACAACAGTTGGCAACACTGATGTTTGCCTCCAAAAAAGCGGAACAAAGTTTGGCTAGGCCTAGAACTTTCGTGAAAATTTGAGCTAGATGTTTATTGTTTACTGTGAAAAGCAGAAAGCATCTGTTTTTCTACTCGCAGAATAACGAAACATCGTGCTGTATCTAGAGATGTAACATTTTATTCTCACGAGATCGGGGCCTAGGGAAAGCCATGGGAAAGCCCAGCTAGGCCTAGGCCAGGTACCCAGAGAAGTATAGGCCTAGGCCTAGGCCTATACGTTCTCTTAAGTTTATGTTGGGCCTAAAACCCCGATTTTTTTTAAACTTCATCGTACTTGCAGACACCTAAATATTCGTTTCTGCCTTTTGGATTCTTCAGTCTGCGTTTATAGAAGTATATAATTAAAACCGCGCGACGACTGACATTTTTAGGCCTAGGCCTTGGCCTAGACAGCTCGGCTCGGGAATATCGAGCCGAAAATGAAGCTCGGCTCGGTTCCGAGCTTAAAAAAAAGGTCGAAAAAGCTCGTAAATTCGAGTACTCGCACACCCCTACTCTTTTATAATTATTGGAAAAAGCTATTTGAGACGAGAAGTGGTGATAGATAAGAATGAAGGAAAATTACAGAAAGCACACTTTCCCATGGTGTTAGGACCTATAGTGGAGACACCTCGGACAACGAACCAGTCGATCCACCGCGTCGAGCTTATATTTACCTGGTTTGTAAACCCCTCGTTAGGGGGGTAGTTGGGCCGACTCGTTCGCGCTACATTCCATTCACTGATTTCCTAGAATTTCATAATTGGCTACATGAACAACTGTAAAAGCTAAATTCCAAATATAAATTAATGTTTTATTTGAATTAACGTTTCGGAAACTTATTCCTTAATATAGATCAGAACACCACGAGCTTGAAACTTTTTTATTTTTTCTTGTAGCGTTATTATTAGATGAATGCGAATCAAACGATTTGCATACTGCATACATGAATTACATAATATGTTTCTTCATAATCCTTCTACAAAGACGATTTAAAGATGACAATATGCATAAATGTATTTAGAAAACGATTATGATGATTGAAAATGACCTAAAACCAGAAGCAAAAATAATAAAACTAGCACGGAGTATTTAACAGAATACAACAGTCCGCAATCTGATTTAACGATCTTCTAGCTTTGAATATTGACATGAATGCGATGCATTCCCAAGGGTTGTACAAAATATGGTCATCGCTCAGAACCGGTTTTCGCCAGAAATTCTGGTTCGTTGTCCGAGGTGTACGTACTGTACGTATGAGCCACCACGGACATCCAAGGTATTGTATATTCATACTGTAATTAGAAATAATATGTTAAAATTACGGGTCAATTAAAGTTTCCGCGTGTGACACATAAAATAATATATATACACATTGATCATGATTTAACATTCAAAATAAAATGTTTCATAATATAATATGAAATTAAAATAACGGTAGGGATAAATCTAATTCAACTATCCAAATTAATCATTCAATATTCGTATTATTAGTTTTAATTTTCTTTGATAAAAGAAGGTAACATTTATGGTCCAAGTATTTAGAATCTCACCTTGTCCCGAGTGAGTAGGAGGAATGTTCTCTTGAGCAGGATAATGAACTGGGTCCAGAACCGAGTCTGGTACAGTCCTGAACGGTTTTGCATGGCTGTATGTTTTTCTGAGAAGTCCTTGCGAATGGTGGGTGTTGGAGGAATCTTGGGAGCTCTCACTGGTGTCATCTGACCGTTCCCCATTGCCAAGGCTGGAGACAAATTTCCGGAAGCACAATGTCAGACTAAAGAATAACAAATTAAAATAAGGTGATTTGGTTGGGAAAGAACGAACAGGAGCCAGCAGCTTATCTGGTTAATTTCAGGTAGTCATTTGAGGGGTAAAGATGATATACCGGTAGTATATCCAAAATAAAACAAAATTTGAATAACTGTTACTTCAAGAGCCTTGTTGTCAATACTCAATAGGCAACACGCGTACGATTTTTTTTGTTAAACCAAACACTTAGTTTAATAGTATCAGATACAAAAAGTATATTAATGCAAGTCCTAAGTAAAAAAGAAATTTTTAAATAGGTTTATTGTGGTCGCATTTATTGAAGTTTAAACTCGGGGATCTGAAACACGTACAGGTGGCTGTGACGCAATGATTCAGTAGATGTGGCGTAACAGACCAATCGCTGAGGCGGTGAGCGTATACAGTACAAAACCATGACGTCAAATCCACTCTACATGGCGGCGGCTCGTTTTTCGCGCCCTTTTATTTATCATTACTAAACCAATTATTTTGAGGCATAGCCTGATCCGTTTTTCAAAATTCAAAAACACAAAATTATTAAATGAGAGACAAGGTATTTAAAAATCGATTAAAATTTTCATACGCGTGTTCCCTATTACATTATATTAGATGTGATGCACAGTGCTATATTATTTTTCCATCCCCCCTGTAGTCAATATAGGCATGTTTATGTCCCAGTTTACTAATAACATCAACATCAAGGAATGTAAAAGAGTCTTATGGTACGTTTACAGCTACGCGTTGCGAGGGCGCGAGCTCCAATCACAACCAAGTTTTACGCAAAGAAGTTAATAGTTTCACGCAAACTCGGCCACTGATTGGAGCTCGCGCCTTCGCTTCGCTTGCAGCGCGTAGCTGTAAACGTACCATAACACTGGCTCCATTAGAAGTACAGACTGAGACAGGAATTAAATTTACTGTACAAAATTGAAAATATTGCAGTACTGTAACAATGTACAGTATTTTGAATACTGCTACTGTAGCTGATGGCATCAGTTTACGCGAATAAAGAATTTGAATCTGAACCTTGCTATTGACTGGAATTATTTTATTCATCAGTGCAAATATGGTAAATAAATAAACATTGACACCATTATAATGCGCTGTGCCTCAGCCATTGTAGTTTTAATTTAATTTGATCTATTGTATTATTTTGATCTAAAACTATATTTCTTGCCATATAACTCAATTGTGAGAAAATGAGAGTCATTAATCATTATTAAATGTTTCGTAGTGCTACACTGATCTAGTGCAAGTGAGTATAATGGCTGTAAGACAGACAAACCACACAGTTATGTCCTTACCAAAATGTGGTGGGAAATATGAGTTCTGTCCCCACGGTTGTCTCCAGCGAGTGTTCTTGCCGTTGCCACAAGCCTCCACCAGCCTCGCCACCATATTAGCACCATAGTCGCCTGTTGACACCTCCAATACTGAAAGCAATCCCAGCATAATAGAATGTCACACAGTCAGTTCAGTACAAAATATGTCTCTATCATAATCATAAGTACAAACTTGGTTGGTAACAGTAAGTACCTTTTTACGATACACATTTTAAAATAGGTAGAATTACCTGTAGGAATAGACTTTTTTCTCTAAAAAAAAATTATCTGGCCTTTTGACTTTTATTGCACAAGTGCCAATTCTATATAGTAGCTATCAGCAAGAAAAACTCATGTTGAATAATAAATAATATGTATTAAACTCTAATCCAGAGATTTAAAAAACAGCCAAGCATTTGTAAATGTTGTTAAAAAAACAATATCGGTGTTCAGTCAATTCTCAATAATTCCTATAGTTGAAACGTATCGTTTTGTTTGTAACCTCCATTGCCAACTTACAGAAGTCAGCCGGATTGTGGTACTGTGGACACTTGAGGCCCAGAGTCTCCATGTAAGGCAGTACTTGTCTCGAGGCACCCTGGTACACACACCTGTTACATTCAGAACACAGTACAGTAGTAAATATCACACAACTTACACATAACTTGAAAAGATTTCCACTCAATACATTTGATCACTACATTAACTATGTCATAAAGGGATGCCAGCTATTTGACAAATATGACTCTATAAATTAAAAGAATAATTACAACAAATGTGCAGCAACATTTAGTTGCCATATATTATAATGATATATGTATATATATATATATATATGTGTGAGAGGGAAAGAAGGATAGGAGCCAACAGCTTACCTGAAACCATTTGGCAGGCTGCGTAGCGTAGATGACACAAAACAAAACAAAAAACACAACACAAAAACTTCTGGACGTTTCGACGCTTCGGTCTTGGTCACCAGAAGGAGAATTCTCCTTCTGGTGAAGGAGACCGAAGCGTCGAAACGTCCAGAAGTTTTTGTGTTGTGTTTTTTGTTTTGTTTTGTGTCATCTACGCTACGCAGCCTGCCAAATGGTTTCAGGTAAGCTGTTGGCTCCTATCCTTCTTTCCCTCTCACACATGTACTAGCCTTTAGGCCTGTTCTATATTTCCTATATATATATATATATATATATATATATATATATATATATATTAGTTTTCAAGTTTTCGCGGACATATGTGTACTTGTTGCAACAATCCCCAGAAAGTTGCAACAAGTACATATATATATATATATATATATATATATATGTTATTGTTCACCATTTTCTGGGTTTCGTCACACGATATAAATTGAGTAGGTGGTTTAAACTTACCCCACCTCACCCGACGTTTCGAGGGAATAACATCCCCCATTAACCAGGGTCACCACGACGCGTTGTTCTCCGTTCGGTACTCTCTGCACGACTGGGAATCTCGGGTCTTCCTACGTTGCGCGCGCATCCGCGTGTTGTCATCCTGTCACTGCCATTGGCGGGAATCGAAGCCTGAAGCGTTTTAGCCCTAGCCATGCTTCTTGTCATGGGGCCTCGAATCTCGCTGGGCGTGTTGTCCTCACATGTCTTCTTTACGTTTTTTTCCCCATTGTTCTCAAACACTGTTATTTTTTTTTATAAAAAAAAAAAAATTTTTTATAAAAAAAAAAAAAAATAACAGTGTTTGAGAACAATGGGGAAAAAAACGTAAAGAAGACATGTGAGGACAACACGCCCAGCGAGATTCGAGGCCCCATGACAAGAAGCATGGCTAGGGCTAAAACGCTTCAGGCTTCGATTCCCGCCAATGGCAGTGACAGGATGACAACACGCGGATGCGCGCGCAACGTAGGAAGACCCGAGATTCCCAGTCGTGCAGAGAGTACCGAACGGAGAACAACGCGTCGTGGTGACCCTGGTTAATGGGGGATGTTATTCCCTCGAAACGTCGGGTGAGGTGGGGTAAGTTTAAACCACCTACTCAATTTATATCGTGTGACGAAACCCAGAAAATGGTGAACAATAACATATATATATATATATATATATATATGTACTTGTTGCAACTTTCTGGGGATTGTTGCAACAAGTACACATATGTCCGCGAAAACTTGAAAACTAATATATATATATATATATATATTAGGGCTGCCCAACGATAAAAAAATTCATATCGATATCGCGGATGTAATTATCGATATCGTACCACGATATCGAATTTTTTAAACTCGGTATCGATATCGCCGATATCGTAATTTTTTTTCAAACCAGCCAGAGACCTTTCATTATAAACAGTTTAATATGAATAATTTAACGTCAAAATGTTTTACTATATGCGTCAATTTGTGTGTTGTATTATTTAAAATGTAACCGCAAAACAGCGATGTTGTGATTGGCGTGACGTGACGTGAGTGTGACAGACTGGCAGAACGAGCGCGGGCGCAACAGACTCCCGGCCGGCGGGCGATGAGGGCGAGTAGGTACCAACGCGAATGTTGCAGTGTATGTATCACAAAGATGCAGAAGCACAACACCGCCAAACTTTTTTTTTTTTTTACGATAGTTGACACTTGATCGATATCGCGAAACGTGCAATATATTAATTCTATATCGATATCGAATTATTTTTTTACTATTGATATCGTATCAAATTATCGATATCGTTGGGCAGCCCTAATATATATATATATATATAGGCCTATATTATATTATAACTGACCCTGCCAGAAGCAGGAAACGGCAATGGATAATAATGATGATGATGATATTATAATAACACAAATTACACATTTCCATCCAAATTATTACAATATAGGTAGCCTACTACTAAAAAATACTAAACGATCGTTGGGTATTGCGCACAAATATCGAGTGTCGCATTTATGCAACCAACCAAATCAGAACACACAGTGTTTATTGACAATCACATTTATATACACTTGTAACAAAGACACACATGATTTTACTTATATTTTGTGAGTGTTAGTCCAGTCCTGTTAATGTAACCGTGAGTAGGCCTATCTCTTACCACTTTATTTTATGTATGTAATCTTTTTCATTCCTATTTAATTTACCCTATTGAACATATGTTCACTTTCTCACCATTCACATCTTCTTTGTATATGGACGAACTTTATATTTTAACACGTAAATGCAATGCTCGTACTAAAGATTTCATTGATGATTTCCATCTTCATCTTTGTATTCCTGTTTGCTATTATTATCTATTGTAATCATAATGATAATGAATAAAAGTGATTTTCATTTATATTTTTTTTTACATTTATTCATTATATCATCAAATATATTTATTAATTACCAATCAAAACTGCACGAAGAAATGGAGACCTAATGCAAGTATAGCAATTCACGTGTGTGGATGACTAACTGTGAATCACACTACAACCCTCGTGACATGACCTACCGTCCGTCAGCCAGCGAGTACAGATGGTCAAACATCTCAAACAGAAGTGCCGAGGGTTGGTGGATGGTGCAGACGATGGTTCGTCCCTCTTGCGCCAGAAGCTTTAGGACTCCGACGCACTGCTTAGTAGTGGACGAATCCAGGCCACTGTAATACCACACGCATTTACATTAGTATTTTATTCCGTGATACATTACAAATGTATGGATCATGTATAAATGTGCTACAAAATAAATGGTATAGAAAAAGAAATTAGATAGATCACTACACACAGAACAATCCTGGACAATATGTGTACGAGTACAAATATAATTGTCACTAAATACGATACAATGAGCATGATAGTACCACTAACACAGCACACTTGCTGTCATTGAACCTTGGAATTGTGTTGTAAGAAACTCGTCAATGGAGTAAAAGGAAGAGGTGAATAAAAAAGATTTTAAAATTAGGCCAAAGAAGTTTGAAACAGAAGCCTGACATTTGATTTGAGGGTGGAAGATTGTTGAAAACGTGAGAACATAGCGAGTATGGGCCTTGTGGTGGTCAATAAATCTGGTGGGCTGCCCTGACAATAGAACAGTAGTGAGAGTGTATGGCAGTAGTAAGAGTGTATGGCAGTAGTAAGAGTGTATGGCAGTAGTAAGAGTGTATGGCAGAGTTTGGCATACCATTTACAAAAATAATTGCAAGTTCTTCTCTTTCATACTCAGAAAGTTCTCGCTGAAATTCGTGTGTTGTGCGCGAACTGGTGGAGGTGCCGGGTTAATAGAATATCGGTAAATACATATCATGTCAACTTCGGGGGATACAAAGTATCATAGTTGCCAAACTGCAACAAATTTATTCTTTGATTTTTTTATTGTTCAATATTCTCTTTTCTCTTTTCTATAGTGTATTGTTGTTGTGTTATCTTCATTGATATTTGCTATTTTATGTTATTGATGTAGACTATTTATTATTTCATTGTAAATAGTACAGTTTTATTTATTGTCCTCCTTTGTAAATCTGTTTTATAACTGACTGGTTCAGGCATTAATTAAATTCACTTTTGTAGTAAATGGAAATGATTAATAAATAAATAAATAAATAAAGACATAAATAAATAAAATTTAAAAAAATATAAGTAATAATTTAAATTGATAATGTAGGCCCATCATAATTTAAAAAATCTACAGATTACAAATGATTACAAGATGTACAAACTACAAGAGGTATAACTAATCATATTGATACTGAGAGTCATGGTTAAATTAAAAAAGTTAATTCAAAAAACAACAATAATGTGAAGATAATATTTTGGGGTCATGTCTCGTAATATTTTGACATAATTTAGCCTATAATTAGCCTACCTGGTGGGCTCGTCAAAGAACATGACGGGTGGATTGTTGACTAGCTCCTGTGCGATGGCTAACCTCTTCCTCTGGCCTCCCGACAAACTCCCTGTTGACGTCTTGCGACTCTCCAACAACCCCAGCGCCTGAAGAATCTCGGTTACCTGTAATCATGTGCACGCGCGTCAGTTAGCTAGATAACCAAACCATTAATAATTAAATAAATAAACAAACAAACAATCAATCAATCAATCCATCAATCAATCAATCAATAAATAAATAAATCAATAAATAGATAAATAAATAAACAAATGTAAATAAATACATACATAAATACATACATAAATAAATCAACACATAAATAAATCAATACATAAATAAATCAATAAATAAATAAATAAGTAAATAAATAAAAAAGTAAATAAATAAATGTGTGAAATAAATGTATGAATAAATGTAATAAATGAATGAATAAATAAATGTATGAAATAAATAATGTGATATGGCCTTATGGCCCATGGCCTATAGGCCATATCACATTAGGTTCCGAACTGACAATTGCAATCGTAGATTCGAGCTTACGATTGGCGGCGTATGCGCAGTAGCTCAGTTGGGCCAGTCTACGATTGCAATCTTTTTATAGACCGAGCTCTAAAATAAGATTGGGTAGGTATCATAGATTCGAGTCACGTGAACCAATCAGAAACGAGAACGGTTAAATACGTATTGAGCACTGTCACAACATAACCTCAAGCAACTACTACTTTAAAAAGAGCCAATAACTTTAATTATATATTTGTTTGTGATTAAGGCGTATCTTATTAGTTATATTATTGAATTTATTACCTAGTTGCACGATTTTAGGATTTTTAGCTGGTCAAGTGTGATTGGAGAATTGTTGATTCCGATTACAATCGGCGACTCCAGTCTACGATTCCAATTGTAGTGTGATATGGGCGTTACTGGGCGTTACCAACCAAGACTCGTCTGCTATATTGTGTCTATTTGGAATTCTGCGTCTTCACAGAAATCAACAGCAACCGCTCGCTTGCAAATTGTGAGAACAAAGAAACTCCTTGATCGCATAGAAACACTGTGTTCAGAATAGCTGACACTGGAAAATGTTAGGCTACTGGGGGATTCTAGGAAGTGATGTTATTTGTTTGGAGATTGATGATGTGTGCGGATAATCTAGATAGAACTTATATTTTTGCACAAGTCGGATGATAATGCTGGAATGCGTTGCTGCAGATGACAGTATAACACTACACGGGTAGCACGGGTATTTTGGCAAATAATGTGTTACAATCCCAGGACAATAATTGGTCGTCGTGCTCTATAATTTACTTAACCACTGAATTGAATTATTTGTATTGCGTATAAATCTAAACTCGACGCCAACAGTTATGGTCGATCGATCGATCGACCACGACCATAATATAGAAATTTAATGAAGAACTTTAGAAAATACGAAAAGAAAATTATATCCATAGGATTTGCAGTTGAAAATCTTTCATTTTACATATTTGAAAATAATGGACAGTGTTGAACCTATCATGCGTATAAACCAATCACAATGATAAAGTACCGTCGCATTAACAATCAATGCGCATGAGCAGTAAAATTCTCAGAAGACACAAACGTTCCACGCTGCCTATTTCAACGGAATTCGCCGCGGGATTTCCCGGTACCTGCTTTTTATTGTCAACTACATGGAGTGCACCAACCTCGCCGTGGAATGTGCCTAGACAACGCCTGCAAAGAGACGCGCTGATAGTATCACAGGCACGGGGGAAACGAGATGCAACTACTTATCACATACGTAATTACAAAATATTAATACATGACGAGTGACGACGCCATATTGCAAGTTAACGCGACGAAACATGCGCACATGTTGTGTATAGATATCACATTTCTAATCCCTGCGTCCCATTCAGATGGCCAGCTCAATAACTACGCTTGCTTGCACGATTAATCAGTAACGAATCAAAAGTGGCGGCCGCTGATCCAAGCCCGATAACAAGAGACCATGGTCAATCCAAAAGATAACACTCAAGATTCAAGCTGTCCATGTTTATCTGCTTCACACGTGTCGCTATACGGCTATAACTTCTGGTCGTAATGGTCTGCTTCATGTGTGAGAGATTGTGTGGAGCTCGGACACGTTACGACGTTCATCATGTCAGTCCTAGAGCGTGTTTTGGAACGTAGCAAGTTTGTGATCAAATACACTAGTTTTTAGTTGTAACGCTTCTAATCAATAACTATGCTAATCGTTGGTGAGAGTAAAATCAAAAATTTTTTTTTTTTTATTTGTATTACTTTGATTTTGAAAAACTAAGGTCACAAACATGGTTGATGAGAATGTTGGGTAGATGTGCCAAGGGAGGGTGCATGTGTTGTTGGTTCACTTATTGTTTGAAGTCGGAAGTCTAGATGAAGAAACGTGTAGGCAATAATAGGATGAAAGTCGACATAAGAAGTAATGAATATATTCGAAGAACTTGAGACGATATAGTAAATCATACGATATCAAACAAACTCTCCCATCACTCACCCTGCTCAACTTCTCCTTGTGTGAGAGTCGTGGACCTGTCTTGAGGCTAGCTGCTATCATCATAGCCTCGTGCACGGTCAACAGGGGTTGTAGCTTCTCGTCCTGCATGATGTAACACGAATGACGTCGGAAGTCCTGAGTATCTCGTTCTACCCCGTTGGCCTTCACCGACCCCGTTACTCCCTTCAACCTAGGGAACAGAGCACGAGGTCAGGTCACTAATTCAGAACAATTTACAAGCAAGTAGATTAAAGGTATCACGGTGGTCAACACCCTGTTTCACGTTTACTCGAATCAATATGAACATTATCGGCATGTGAAGAGATTATTTTCTTCTGGGTTGTTTCGTCGTGTCGGTACAGAGTTTTCACTCGACGTTTCGCCACCCATGTTGGTGGCTTTTTCAAGACGACGAAAAAACCCAAAAGAAAATAATCTGTTCTCATCTACGGGTCGTGAAAGCCTCCAACTACTTATTATCGGCATGTATTTATAGTAAAATGACTGGTTATAAGCCTTCTATTTGCCAAATCTTTAAAGCTTGCTTTCTTATGTGGGGATACTGTTTGTTATTCAACTCCACTTGAGTATTTACCCTGTCGTCGGAGCAGTAATTATAGCAGAGAGACATAAACGACCAACGTAAACGATCTCGTCGAAGATTCGTAAGTCGAATCTAATAAATATAAGGTACAATACAATAAAATACAGTATAATATATCTTTATTTTGTTGTAAATTGCTATATATATAAAGTGCAAAACAAAAATGGCGGGGTTCAATTACAAGAATTGTTCTTCCACAAACCGAACAGAAATAAGCACACAGAACACATTCGTAAATCTAGCTTCTTTCAGGGGTAACCATGCAGAGTAGTAAGATCTAGTACGATTGTTACAATTCTTTTTGCAACATCGGTATTTTTTTCCATGCAACAGAGTAGGCCAACTTATCAATGTTTTATTTTTTATTTTATTTTATCAAACATCGCTATACCCACACACTACACACTCATTCGTTATAAGTCCCCTCCACACGCACGCGCTATACGCACATACAGTCATGTAGTGGTAACGCCTCGTGACAAACGTCCTTGTAAAAAGATGTGAAACCGGTTGGGTCCACTAACACAAGTATTCTTTCTTGTTGAATGCTACAAGTTTTCTTTATTTTTTATTGTGAGCATCTGAATACAGATAATTCTCTTTCGGATTCTAAACGCATTAAAAGAAATGTGTGAGAATAGGCACTTAGTATAGAAGGCATTATTATTGATGCCATAATCAAACATGGCCATTAGCCACGGAACACGTACACTATACACACCAGGAGAACCTATTTTAAAGTTCCGTTTCTGTAAAATTATAAACGTGACAATTTTGTTCCCCGCTTCTTTATTGTGAAATGAGCCATTGAACGACAGTTTTGTTTGTTTGGTATTCGCCCACAAATTTATCTTCTCTTTTCTGTAAACGATCGACTATTGCATTGCCATTCTAACACAAGATTGATTTTATTATAACCATGCATACGTTTTCCGATGTGTAATGATATATTTTATTTTATTTCATGACATTTATGAGTATCTTACTGCCCTCCATTTAGATATAAATACATCCACCGGAGTGCATTCCCTCCTACACCATACGGAAATAATTAACTGTTTAGTGTACTTGTACTAAATATTAAAATCCACCGAATCGAGTATGCTTTTGACAAATCTACGAACACTGAATCTGTGTCTTGTAATCTTTGAACGTGTATAATACATATTTTACAAAGTATGCCACTGCGGTATCAGTTGGTCGCGTTCCTTTTTGAGACCTTGTTGCGTTGGATATAATGAACAGTTCACTTGGAGAAAGATAATATTCGTAAGTAAACATATTTAGAATACAATAGATTTCCAACGTAACAACATTAAAAATAAAATAAAGGAATATTTTCTTTTCGATTCAGGAAGTGAAATCTACTAATAAAATAAACAGCATAACTATTCCCTCAATGTTCGTATTTCCCGAATGCACGATAATATTATTTTAATCGGAACTGAACAAAACTATTGTTCTCACGCCTGATTAACTCTAGATCCAGATGTTGTATCAATGCTCTAAAAACAACGCTACGATAATGATACCAGGCGATTTTATTTCATTAACGCGTCCTCTTCAATAAACTTCATAAAATCAGAATTGCTGTTGTGTCTTATTGTCTTGATGGACTCACGAGTCACGATACCTCAAGTATGTGACTGATAGTGTTACGACTTACGAGTGTTCTTCACTTGGAAGCAAATATATCAGTTGTTCATTGGTAAAGTCTGTCCGCTCATTGAAGAAACGAAACGTTTAGAGCTAATGGCCCACGTTTGTGTTTTGAACCATTATAATTGGCTGTAAACCAAGATTTACTGAAAAAACACGATTGCCAATTTTATAATAACGGAAGTCAAAAGAATGTCACCTTTTGAAAGAAAAAGAATTGCAATGAAATGACAACTGGTAATTAGCTCTAAACGTTTCGTTTCTAAGTTACTATGCGTGAGCGGACACGCTTTATCTTTAAAATTACATTCATGAAGGTTCTATAGATGTTTCAGTTCAATATAACAATTAATTAATTAACTTTTTGCAAACGTATTTTGAAAATCTGGGCAATAATAATTCTTAGTCTGGACGAAGATTAACCAAAGAAGTTCCAATGCAATCACCATCGAAACTATGTTATTCGATTCTAGTTTTATGTGAACTATCTAAACTATCTACCCAAATTGCAAATTCTTGATCACCGGGTCCATGTTCTTAAAAACCTCTGCCGTACACACAAATCCAACCAGCAAATGAGTTAAAAGCGTTCACTCAAACAACACGTTTACTTGTCTTGGACGCTGTTCAAATGTTTGTCGGGCAGAGTCATGTCAGGAAGCCGCGAGTATCGTATGCAAGTGAGTACGCATACATGTACACGACACGACGCGTTCTTTTACCAATCTGTCCGCTGAATAATCTGCATATCTGCACCATGTGGCTCCCCCCCCCCCCCCCCCCCCCCCCTCCCCTCGTCAACACCAACACACACAACGCAGGCACCACGTGCACGTGGTATGCAACAGATGAGGCAATGTTTCGAACGAGTTGGCGAGCTGCAAAACATTCAACAGGCGCTGCAGCCAGCTTCACACTGCTTAGAGAACAAGTACTTCACACACGGCACGATCAGCTGTGCGTCGTTTACTAAACCCAAGATTACTTCTTTGGCCAAACCCATGGTCTAAGGATGTAATATTATTGTATCATGGGCCAAATCCAATTGATAAGTTGGCACCATCCACAGACAATGTTCAGCAACCTCGCACCCCAATTATGGAATAAATGGCACTAATTAGCACAATATTATTGAGGTAACGGGGGTGCCCATTTATACCGGACCTCCAACAGCGATAGCACATGCGGCACTAGCGACCGTAGGATTGAAATCCGCTACTGTTCAAAATATTAATCTGATGCACTCGATCACTGCCAGCCAATCACAGCACCAATAGACATCTTTCATTGTTGATCATCGTTGTTCTTGTTTGGGCAACTATTTAGATGAGCACGAAGCATTGAGATACGGCCTATGTACTCAGTATATAGTCACCTCCCCGCCTGGGCTCGGTTACAACTTACAATAAATAAATCCTGAAGAGCTCTGCCTATCGTATGAGGTCAAAACGTGATAAGTAAGCGGATTGATTCCTTCATAATAAGCGTCTCAGGTCAAAGCTGAAGTAAGTTGCAGCACCTGTCCTGAAAGGTCCAACTTCGTATAGTCAACTGTCGAACTGTCAAGCGACAATATGTTGTTTTGTATCTATAACAAAGGTATTCTCTGTCCAAAACCTTGTAAAGCATGACTAAATATAAACGACTTGAATGTTTGAGAAAACGAGCTGCAAAGATCGAGTTGGACCTTTAAATTCAAATAAATAAATTAAATAAATTCACATTTTAGAGTCTGCCCAACTAGCGCTGCAAGCGGCAGGAAGTCACGCCTGAGGCGCCCATTTATAGATATTTATCTCCAACATTGGCATGTTGTGCGTTACACTCAGATAACATGTCATAACATTAACAAGGCATGTTCTGGTTCAGCAATGTTGGAAGAAGGGGAGAACAAAATAGTAAGTTTATGTGTATTTTGTTTCTTTGACGACGCATTTAACGACAGGTCACATAGCGCCGGCCAAATCAAATACGTCACACATCGCCGCGGTCGCGGTCGTCAAAAGGTAAATCCAGTTCGGCGGGGGGGGGGGGGGGGGGGGGGGGAGAATGCCCCCCATGGACGGACGGTGGTAATTCAGGTCGCCAAGAGGGCTAGGCCGGCTAGTATGTAGAAGTAAAGAAGAATGTAAAAGTTGGAAGAAGAAAAATGATGGATGCCAAGAGATGAATAAATAAATGAAAAAAAGATATGCACGAGAACCCTCCTTGCGGGCACCGGTCACTACGAGGTGCGATCCACCTCGACCGGGAGAAAAAAAGAGGCAATAAGTGGTCCTACTATGAATGTGTGGATGCTTGACGATAATATTGCTTCAATTTCATCAACAACGAATAATGAAAGGACATTGGTTGCAGTCGCTAAACGAATAAACTGGCAGCGAAAGTGTGTGAACAGGGCTCAGAGTACATTCCCTGCGCTGGCATAATGTCTCATTAGTCGCAAATCTGTTTATATTTTAAGACCTCGACGCTCGCCATACAGATTCCAAATCATTAATCAACATGAAGATAACGTGCGTCGATCGTCACTTATTTCCATATGAACTTCAATACCATAACAACTAACATTGCAAATGGACGCTAAATACATCCGAAGAGTTCCGAAGACTGCACCCCCCTATTTATAATTACCGTTATAAAAAAAAAAACATTGATCCCATACTTTGCCGCTTCAAAATTCTTTAATATTTGTTTATTAAACGACTGTAGGATCGCATGTTATACTCATCACTGTCTCATATCGCAAAAGCATCGATACGTCGAGTCAACTGATCTCGGTTCGATCCGCACTAGGGAAAAAATTGTATTATGCAATTGCATATCTCCATACATACATTATCATATCAAGCTGGATTTTGCAAAAAACACAATAATCATAATAATTATTATGAACTGTTGCAACACAAAGAACATTAATTGAAAGCGGAAATATTGACTGGAACAGATGAACATTCATAACAAAGAGAACTAAATTCTGTACGAGACGACATTTTGCTGTTTGACAAATTAAAAGCGTTTTAAAGCAATAGAAGCAACCGATAGGTTGCACTAAATTATTTTGCACTAGTTATTTTAGTATTTGGTAGCCAGGACAATGACATCCAGCCAGATATATATATATACATACAGTGCTTTTGTCTACCCTGACCTTGATTGCCCTCCTCGATTCACGTGTGACCTCCGAGCCCGCCAGACGTATGTCACACGTGTGACCTATGACCTGTGACCAATCAACTACGAGACGATCGGATTCCGCTTACGGCTGACTTCAAACACTTGAAACGTGCACCACTTTGTGTAGTAGACTCAACTAATAATTCCTTGGTCCTTGGTTTAGACGTGGGCAAGCCAGACGCACGTTGTGTGACGCACGTTCAGAACATACTTATCAGGACGTGTCCTTAGATGTTTGTCAGGAATTTATATGAACAAACATCGTTATAGTATGTGGTTGTAGGTAACAAAATACCGGAATCGAACCAGTAGCGGATAAGGATAGTGGCGATCGCCTCATCGCCCCCCTCCCACCCCCCCATACTACCCGAACAACGGTCCACAAACCGTGTATTGTGTAGGCTTGCCTGTATGAACGCAAAATAAATAAAAATAAATTCTTATTTATAGTCTTCTATACCCACTCAGTAACAAGACTGATTTTCAGCGATCAGGCTCCGAACACCATCGACGAGTGAGCGATAACTAACCAAAGATATATATATACCAAATATCAAAAATAATATGAATCAGTGATTGGACAGTGCGAACACCTGTGGACAAGTGCCCTAATCAACAAGGTCGATTTAGAACCACTTTAAATTTATTGAGTGCTTCGTTATTAAGACTGCTCTGCTCCAAAGTCACCGTTTACTTATTACTAAGCAAAGAAGTGATGGAATTGAATCCATATTAGAAGTTAAAAAAACATCTGCCTGAAGCGGGATTTGAACCCGGGACCTTCAAACTTCCTTATAGACATATTTCTAAAACGCAAGAACTTTTTTGTGCCGTGGGATTTCATGTGAATTATATTTATATATGTGCGGCTAGTGTAATTATAATATCATATGATGGAGACAATCGTGATTACAAAATCACAGGTTTAGAAAGCATAGATTAACAAGCAAGTTTTAAACAAATACCTTACAATAATTTGTTTTAAATGAACTGTTATTGTGGAAACCCACGCAGTACTTGACAGTTTGCAGTGATTGTGGGTACATGCGCTGGCGATTCTGACGTAACTGATTGAGTGATGATAACTATTGCACTCTGGGTATTCTGCACGGAGATTCCTGTCATGTAAATCTATGGAACCAAACTACTCTAGGAGGGCGCTATTTTATAGCAATGTAAAAAAGTATAACAACACATTTTAGGTATAATTAAGTTCTCTCAAATCCTCGAGAAACGCCACCAGGGGATTTTCATGACCTTGAAATCCTGCAGTTTTAGAATTCCACAGACTTAATAATTATAAAAAGGGAAATATAAGCGTAAGATAAAATAAAAACATACCAAAATGTACTACGGTACCTTTATGTATATATATAGTATACATACTGACTAGGAAAAGAGGAATAGAACTTTGTAATCGTAATTAAGATTTTAATTGCAATTATTGGAGAATATGAAGTTTTCGTACGATAAGATTTACAAATAGGCTTATCAGATGAGTGTGATTACCCTACCTTTCAAGTGGTACTATTTTTATTCGGAATATCGTTTTTGTTTTTGAGCATGATTATCAAAATTCTATAATATTATATTTCGGTAAGAGGATTTTTAGAAATTCACTCAGGTTCGACACAGAATAGAAGATAACGTTACATGAACGCTTTATATTTATTTGCTCATTTACTTGCGGTGCACACAAATCACTTTGAATGAGGTATGCCATTACATTAAACCGATCATTGAACTGCTGTATCCAACTTAAATGGGAAAAATTTAAAAATAAATAAATAGAAATAAAAAAATAATTTAAAAAAGCTATACTATACTATAAAAATAGTAAAACACTAACTCCAAAAGAGACGCGCTATATTTAAAAATTCACTACGCTGCACAGAATTCAACATCGTGCCCCAAAATAAACTAGATCCAATTGAATGATCTTATCACCACATATCACACTTTTAAACCATCGCACACCTCGTGATCAATCATACACCACAGTATAGAACTACAGATAGACCTACAAATACGAAGACTATTGGATAAAATATAGGGGGTAATCACTCCCCAAAAGAAACTAGATCCAACTAATTGATCATATCACCACATATCACACTTTTAAACCATCGTACACCTCGTGATCAATAATATACCACACACAGTACAGATAGACCTACAAATACAAAAACATCAATCGGGCTTTAGAATAAAGTTGTTAAAACAATGAAGCCAAATCAACGTGACCAATATTGTTGTGAGTTGCGCGCGTGTGCAATTGATTTTGAAGTGTTTTGAGCGGCGCGAGACAGTTTGAAGAGAGACATGGGCCGCATCTGATCGAAATCTTACTTCATTTCCAACGTTTTAACTTGCTAATTTTAATTGCCATGAGAAAATCTACTCAGACCTTCCAGGAACTTTTACACGACCAAGCTTTATTGCCAGGAGTGTTTGGTTCAATGACTTTGACACGATCCTATAGTTTATATTGGTAGAAAAAGTCCATGTGACACTATAAACGTATACCGTTCACCCCCTGGTCGACTATGGGCAATATTGCTGAAAAGTAGAGCAGATTCCTCTTGCCAGCAATGTCAATTTGTTGAAAGCCGTATATGCGCTATGGGAGGAAATGTGTCTCCGTACCATAGAGGCAATGCACTGCTCGACGTGTAAAAGGCCCATTAGTAAAGATGAATAAACAAAACATTTTTGTGTAATTCTTTTAACCGTGTATTCTAAAGCATTATTCATTTTAGCATTTGTAGGTCAATGTGATTGTTTTAGGCCTGAACGATCCATTAACACCCGCGAGGATTTTCAACCCAGAAACAAGCACAAACAAGCAGTAATTAGGCCATGCGGGAGCTAAACTGTAATTACAACGCCTTCGTCCTGGTGTCAAGGGTTAATAGAGGATCGTGTTGGAGGGCTACTGTCCTGTATTCGGTGCCCAACGTCTACAAACACCGACAACACGCGTCACTTGTTGCGTAGGAGGAGTGTTATATGCGTAGGCTAGATCATTGGATCACGCACACGAGATGCGTGTGTCATGATGTGACCTAAATATTCAGACAAAAACCTACCGCAATCATGTTTTATCCTAATTCGGTAGGATGGTTTTTGCTAGGATGCTAATTGTGTCCCACTTCAGTTGACACAACTTATACGTCAATTTGTGTCGTTGGGAAGGAATGTCCAATTGTCCCACCAAAGGTTTAGAATTACTAAGGAATAAGACCTGTTCACCCTTCAATAATGTGTAATGTGCTAGCATCAACCCACAAACATCCTTATGAATGTAGAAGTAATTTTTACGGGGTTTTTGTGAATAAAATTTTGCTGGAATTTTTCTTTCGCGCATTTTTTCTTTCTGGAGCGCTAGCTAAACATAAACACAACAAGTATCCATGGTCACCCGGAAAATCCACTACCAGGATGAAATTTCAACTCCAAAATTGAAAATACTAAAAACTTTTAGTTTAGTGCACTATCTCAATTTCAAATTCTCCATTAATCAACCATTGAAAGAAATATTATCAAAAATTCCAAGCGATATGCGATAGTACGGGTTTGTAATTATACGTACTATATATTTCAAATATTTTCAACGTATCAATATATTTTATTTTCGCTCTTGTCCAAATTTTCCACTAACCATTCTGTTGTGTTCCTATGCGGGTGGAGGAGGGAGGTAAGACTCAAGTGGCAATAGAAAGCGGTCTACAGCGATCTTTCTATAATCCTATGACTGCAATCTAAGATCCGCCACTGGCTAAAATAGTTCCATTGCAATATACCCACCCATGTGTATGACACTAAAGTGATGACGTCACCACTCACCACTCACCACCCCCGTGCGCTGTGTTTTAATGCAAACATGACCGCATTCACGCTATAGTAATTAGGTCATGTACACCATGCACAGACTGTCTATGTAGCGGCGGTCCATACGATATAATGAGATTGTCTATGTCTATGTGTTTTGTCTTGCCTACGTCTTGTCTCTTGTCTATGTATATGTTTCATTGAACAACTTGTACTTCCCCGCGACTGTAACTTAATTGTAAGGAAAACTAGCTTGATATTTTCTAAGGTGTAAGATAAAGCATAAATGAGAACAATATAAATTATTGCCTTAAAAAATCGACACTGCCGTTATTTGATAAGCGAAACTATTTTTAATATGTGAATGTTTCAGCTGGGAAGGAAACGTCACACACAAAGCCCATACAGAGAACGTGCTATTTATTCCACTATTTTGTCTACCACTGAATGTCAACTTAAATGTACGTTTGATTAACGTACTACACAAACCACAAAGTTTGGTCACATATTTAAAAGCCCCCCCCCGACGCACACACAGTATTAGTCCTAGACGGAATATGTCTCACGACGGTCATTGAGTTTTTAAATTTTATATAAACACATTGGAACAAATTTATTTTTGAAACTGTTCGAGAAGTGAGTTTGCAGCCAACAACCTCTTAAAATAATTAACATACTTTGAACTTCGATTCGCTGACACTTGGCGTTATCTCTATCATGACGTCAGTATCACTCAACATTGTTGTGGAATGAGAGTCTGTTATCACTTTATCTTGCTAACAAATCAAATAGTTCTCATGGTTGACGAGGAACATAAGATAAGAATGTTTCACACGTGAACTATTGGCCTGCAATCATTTACTGTAACTTATGCACTCTTACTCTTACTGGTGAGCAACAGGGTATATCTTACTATCTTTGCTGGTGAGTCTATACATCGGATCCTAAGCTATCTCACGACTTGCATAATAAATTGAAAATTCGAACAAAATAAAGCATAGGATCGTATACTCTATAGTCTATAGTCTTCTATACTTAATTAATAAGATTAAAAAAAGCCAATATGCCTACCACACGCTTATAAACTTTTTTTAATTGATATCTTGAGAACGTTTCAAGATATTGTAAAATGATTCCTACGCGGAAATTGACTTTGTATCCCCTAAACAATGAATTTATACAATTTTCAAATATTTTCCAATTGTTACGCTTGTAATTTAAAGAATTAATTAATTCTATTGAATTAATTAGAGGAATGAAATGTTATTATTTTATAACAACCGTTGATCCAAAATTTACTTTTGTTTCCCTATACGTCACGAGCCAGTATAGCGATGCGTTTACACGGCTGAATAGCGACGCATAAAGAGCCCACTATACTTCGTCGTCTGTAACTTATAGGTGATCATATTCATAGCAAACAAGCTGCTCAGTGTATTAGCAGAGCCCCTATCTTCGTTGTCAATGTCAACATAGGTGTGCAGGACAGTAAATCATGCGCCAAACCATGAGCTGGGTCAAGGTGTTTTTTTTGTAGACACACATTGACGTCATATAGGCTTATTTCATCTCAAGGTTGCATTTTTCTATGCACTTATTTTAATTTCATTTCTTGAGGATGGGATTATTATGCAGTATGCATATTCTCGTCTCATATTTATGCAGTGATGTTATCATGTTAATCGTGACGATGAGTGGCTGAGTTTTATTTTTTTTATTTACATTCAGTAGGCTACTGTTAGACGCGGAATGGACCAACGCAGAGCGCGACACTTCCCATGAACGCTGCTGTGTTCATATGTCTTGTGCGCATAACATAGATGACACGTGTCTCTTATCTGACTGCAGTTTGTAGGCGAAGAAACAAACAAAAGGCTTATCGGAGTTCTTTATTTCCTCATCGCCGTCCACAGTGGCTCAGTCGGTTGGTTGGGCGAGGCCCTTCTAGCGATAGCCGATCTAGCTTATGCCACGTCCTTCATCTTCGTATATCATCCCCCCCCCCCCCCCCTCCTCATTTCCTCATCGCCGTCCACAGTGGCTCAGTCGGTTGGTTGGGCGAGGTCCTTCTAGCGATAGCCGATCTAGCTTATGCCACGTCCTTCATCTTCGTATATCATCCCCCCCCCCCCCTCCTCATTTCCTCATCGCCGTCCACAGTGGCTCAGTCGGTTGGTTGGGCGAGGCCCTTCTAGCGATAGCCGATCTAGCTTATGCCACGTCCTTCATCTTCGTATATCATCCCCCCCCCCCCCCCCTCCTCATTTCCTCATCGCCGTCCACAGTGGCTCAGTCGGTTGGTTGGGCGAGGTCCTTCTAGCGATAGCCGATCTAGCTTATGCCACGTCCTTCATCTTCGTATATCATCCCCCCCCCCCCTCCTCATTTCTTCATCGCCGTCCACAGTGGCTCAGTCGGTTGGTTGGGCGAGGTCCTTCTAGCGATAGCCGATCTAGCTTATGCCACGTCCTTCATCTTCGTATATCATCCCCCCCCCCCCCCCCTCTCATCGTCTTAAATAGCATGACTGCAATAGGGAACACGCGTATGAAAATTGTTATCGATTTTTAAATACCTTGTCTCTCATTTAATAATTTTGTGTCTTTGAATTTTGAAAAACGGATCAGTCTATGCCTCAAAATAATTGGTTTAGTAACGATAAATAAAAGGGCGCGAAAAACGAGCCGCCGCCATGTAGAGTGGATTTGACGTCATAGTTATGTTCTGTGTACGCTCACCGCCTCAGCGATTGGTCTGTTCTGCCAAGTCTACAGAAACGGGTACCCGGAAAGTGGACCTGCAGAAACTGGACTAAAGGCCTCTGAATAACACCTAATCGTGTAGGTACGGAAAGTCGACCTCCAGAAACTGAGCTAAAGCTAGGCACGCGAGTAAACAAGTGTTTTATAGCGGAAAGTGGACTAGAGGATAGTCGACAGTGTGGGTACAGAATCCCATCCTTTAAAAGTGTCAAATAACACTTAAAAAGCACTTAATAAACGATTTTTAGATTCAGCAACACCGAATGTCGACCTCGCGGAAACTGGACCTGAGATAAACTCCGCCCCCAGCACGCGCCATGCCAGCCGACCAATGACTGAGCACATACCTTTGAAGACCGCGCCCTACTACCCATTCGCAAAATATTAACCCGTCTGGAAATTTGACATCACCAATTTTCCAAATATTGTCCCCCTAAAACTACCCGTAAAACCTGCCGCAGACCCTCGATATTCCGGGACGGGACGTAGTCGTTAGTGCAATTTAACCAGGATTCCGAAAACAAATACTAGAAACTTGTATCTCGACTCTTATGTCACGATTAGTAGCATCGAAAGAGAAAAAGCGTGAAATAATAACACTGTCACGCAGTGACGAAGCTATAGTACCCAATACAAGACCAGGTAACAGCGCAAGCACTATAATAACACTGTCTAGCAGTGACGAGGCTATAGTATACGCAATACAAGACCAGGTAACAGCGCGGCCACTATAATAACACTGTGTGGCAGTGACGAGGCTATAGTATACGCGATACAAGACCAGGTAACAGCGCGGCCACTATAATAACACTGTCTGGCAGTGACGAGGCTATAGTATACTCAATACAAGACCAAGTAACAGCGCGGCCACTATAATAACACTGTCTGGCAGTGACGAGGCTATAGTATACCCAATACAAGACCAGGTAACAGCGCGGCCACTAACATAACACTGTCTAGCAGTGACGAGGCTATAGTATACTCAATACAAGACCAGGTAACAGCGCGGCCACTATAATAACACTGTCTGGCAGTGACGAGGCTATAGTATACCCAATACAAGACCAGGTAACAGCGCGGCCACTATAGAAACACTGTCACGCAGTGTCGAGGCTATAGTATACTCAATACAAGACCCGGTAACAGCGCGGCCACTATAATAACACAGTCTGGCAGTGACGAGGCTATAGTATATTCAATACAAGACCCGGTAACAGCGCGGCCACTATAATAACACTGTCTGGCAGTGACGAGGCTATAGTATACGCAATACAAGACCAGGTAACAGCGCGGCCACTATAATAACACAGTCTGGCAGTGACGAGGCTGTAGTATACACAATACAAGACCAGGTAACAGCGCGGCCACTATAATAACACTGTCTGGCAGTGACGAGGCTACGAGGAGAATACAATAATTTTGCTTTACTGTGCGTGAAAAGTGTGTGAGGGGTTGGGGGGGGGGGGATTATGTTTTTTCCCATCATGTCGTGTGTCAGTGTGAAATAAACCTTGATCTGAATCTAAAACGTTTTGTCGCATTGTTATGAATATAAAGCCTCGTTGGTATTGTCGTGTATTTGCGCGTCCAATGCAGAACGTTCATATTTCAAATCTCGGTTCAATCTAGTACCTGTAGTCTGTACCTCTGCTACGTCCACTAATTGCCAGGCGCGTAACAAAAGGTGAGGGGGCAATTAAACCCCCCACACACCTCTCTGACCCCCTCCCCCTGGTAAAACCTCTTGGTCTATAACTAACATAATTTGACTTTTCTTTTGAGCTATCCTCGTTTACAAAAAACGTTTGAAGATTTTTTTTATTTTCAATTTAAATTTATGTCAATCATGCAAGCATTTGTCGAGCTGTGGTGACTTTTGAACCTGGTAGAAACGTTAAATGGATTCCTGCGGGAAAAGTTGCAAAAGCTGCAATCTTATTTACTGCAGCAAATAGCATGCTAAATGATTCTACAACCTATAACAAAATTGTTATAAATATTGTGTAATTCGTTACAGCCCCCTCTCCCCCCCCCCCCCCCCCCTATTTAAAATAAAGGTGTTCGCGCCTTCTATTTGCTTCTATGTAACAACGAGTTACATACACCAGAGGAAATAATCAGCTAATTACAAACAAATATCACTTTAGTTTCACCATTCCTAAAAGAACTCAATGAAACGATAGCTTATTAATCTATGCATAAACGAGTACGTGGTTTACTACCAACACAACGGTATAGGAAATATTCTTTTAAACCACAGAATAAAACAGACATCTTTGTAATCCCGCCACGGTAAGAAGTCAGATCGGGCCCTGTGATTGGCTGACACGCTCTGCCTCGGCGCACGAACCAATGAGCGCGCGGCGCGAAATCCTTGTATATGATTATAACCAGATATTTTTCAAATCGTTATTGCAAAGAGAGCTTTTAAAGAATATTAAATGCACGTAACAAATTTAGATTGTAGCGTATTAGCTTTGTAAAAGCCAACTTTTCACCAATTACCAAGTATCAACCGTCTTTCTAAATACGTATTCTGTTTGATGGCTACATTACATTATTATATATAAGACACACTACATTGAACAACTTTATTATATGGCATTGGTAGAGTTCAGTGCATATGTTTTGTTTATTGTCTTTACTTACATGTACATTGTACAAGACTCCGTGGATGTATTTTACTTGTACATTCGTGCATATATTTTGCTAGTTTATTATATGGACACTACTATTACACACTATTATATGGCACTACAGGACGGGCCGTTGGACCGAAACATTCTGTGTAGTGGCACTACAGGACGGGCCGTTAGACAGAAACATTCTGTGTAGTGGCACTACAGGATGGGCCGTTAGACAGAAACATTCTGTGTAGTGGCACTACAGGATGGGCCGTTAGACAGAATGATTTTTTTAGAAAAGTCTGTAGTAGATTTGTGTGGAAAATTATTTCTGTGTATAGGCACTTCTGTGCAAAGGCACTTCTTGACAGGCAGATGGTAGTTCGCAAAATAATGTCTAGCGACCCGTCCAGGTAGTGCCGTAGCACCGAATTTAACCCAGAAAACGAATTCTGTCTAGGGCCCCTTCAGACCGTTTCAAAATTCTGTCAAACGGAGATTCTGTGGAATGGCGCTTCTGTGTAAAGGCCCATATGGTTTTGGACTCTAATAAAAATTACAATTCTGTACAAACACCCGTCCTGAAACACTTTGAAATAGTATTCTGTGTAAAGGCGTTTCTGTGTAAAGGCACTTCTCATTCACGGTGTCGAGTGACTCAGAATCACTGTCTTCTTTCGATTTGATAAACCATATTTTGTTAATAGGCCTACCTTAATAATCTGGTAAGGTAAAATGAGAGCGTAGAAATGAAACATCATTACTAATGACCAATTATTTATTTGCAAGTAATGTTTTAAACCATTTATCAGAGTAATGATATAAACATATACAACATAACCTGCAAATAAATGTTATGCACATATAAACATATTCTACACGTATAATATTCTTTGTAATATTAAATACTATAATAATATATTACTATAGGCCTATGTATTAAACGTAATTTTCATTTAAGATAAATATTATGGCAACCATCATAGACCTACCAGACATTACGCAATCAATGATCTTGTGATAATTTATAGCTTTCTTACTTTACTTGGAAAATTCGCCAACAAATCTACTAAACCTTGGTACAAAATTAATTGCAACGGAACATTTAATGGTATCATTTTCTTTGGAACAATAAGCTCTATCGCATATCCAAAATTCGCCTAATCCGTATGGTGTAAGTTTGTGAAAATCAGCTTTTAAGGGGGACACATACGGTATAATAAAATGTAAAGTTTAACATGAACCGACCCCGACCGACTTAAAAAAAAAAATGTATAAAAAAATTATATTGTATTGTTTATATTGTTGTAAAGCTGTTCATGTATTCATGTAAAGCTGTTCATGTGTTCATGTAAAGCTAAACTAGGAAAATGCTCCGCGTTGACAGATGAGCGATTTTGTTTTCAATAAATCAAACAAATCTTTTGCATATCATATAATTCACTTATCACTAATTAATTTTTTTTAGGTTGGTATCTTGACGGATTTGGCTGATTATGTTAACAGCATCGAGTTTAGTGGTCACAAGTGTTGACCGAAAATTTCAGCCAAATACGTTAAACCGTTTGGCCTGTGCGCGACGAACAATTGTTTTCAGTAATTAATTTTTTTTATGTTGGCATCTTGACGAATTTCGTTGGTTATTTTAACAGCATCGAGTTTTGTAGTCACGAGTGTTGACCCAAAATTTCAGCCACATACGTCAATACGTCATAATTAATATCAACGAGCAACAACATCTACAACAATGATCGTTCTATGCTAAGTGCTTAAACCCCTATTTTACAATGTAGTCCAGTGAGTCAGTTAATTGCCCACTGTCATACACTAGTTAGGCAGTCAAACAATACGCTCCGTCAGGATAGCATATCTATCAGTAGTTTCAAACCGGTTTGAACCAAGCCTGTTCGAATTAAAACCAGCTTGAACACTTGAACCACAGATTAGTTTTCAAGGCGATTTGGTACTTTCAATTCAAATGCTCTACTCTACTGGATTGAAATCAAACAGACTTGGCCAAAAATTGATACGTTAACTAAAGTGTGAAACGTTTCAAATAATGGTGAAAACCTAAGTAACTACACATTTTGACTTAGACCCAAAGAAATCTATAAGACGCAGGCATGCTATGTACGTCTGCGTACGTCACGTAGGTTACTAATGTAAGTGACTTTTGCAGAAACATTTAAAACAATTAAATACAAATGCTATCCTCAGTGGCGTAACGCAAATTGCCCGGGCCCCAACGCAAAAATCGTTTCGGGCCCCCCATAAAGGCAAGTGGCTTATCAATAAATTCACAGTGGGGGAGAAGGGGGGGGGGTTGAATATCCTAAGCATGTAGGGGGTCTGGGGCAAAAGTCCCAGCCGGCGGAGGTCAATTCACCGAAGGCGATTTTTTTCATATGACGTTTTACACGCCTGTAAACACGTTTCAGAATCGGACAATGATCCAAGATATAATATGATAGTTTTCCCCGTCCGGGCCCGTGGTAGTATTTGGCCTAGGTTATTACCCAGGCCTTCTTATTACAACCAACCTTCAACCCAGTGGTGTAGTGCCAAATTTACCAGTACGTATACGCTTCGGGAAGCTGGAGGGACACATCTTTCCAGACAAAAAAACATGGGGGGTTTGGGGGCAGAGCCCCCCAACAATGGCGCCATAGGCGATTAAAAAAAATCGGGCTTTTAGAGTGTGTTTTCAGCGTTTTAGAAACCAATACCGGACTAAATGCAATCCCAAAATACTGCAGTTTTTGTAATGTAAATCCAGAAAACCACCAAAAATAATTGAAATTTGAAACACTGACGAAAATTGTTCAAGAATAAGTTTTGGGGCTTGAGAAGTGGTTTGGCGATACACACGCCGCCCGTGGCCCGTACAGGTATGGTTGTTGATACGTGGCTGTTGATCAACACGTTCTAAACTGCAGATGTAATTATGATATTGTAAATTGGAAATCGCAATATTTTTTACCAAGCGGACCAATTGTATCCCGCTTGGTGTATTGGCGCGACGTGGGACTTTTAAAATTGAATATCGGAACTGTCACGCCGAAAGCGATACATATCATAATTCACAAGTCACAACCCTATCCCAGACACAGGGCTGGTCTTAGTAGATTTGTGACCTTGTGCCAATTAAATGCAAGTGCCAGAGAGCACAATTTTACCAACGGAGAAAAGCAAACAATTGCGTATAATGTGTCAATCATTCGAGGCATGTTACAAGTTACAACCGTATCATTGCGTATCACTCGTATCATAACTAAAACCAGTGTGTATACGAAAGTTTTTTAGCCGGAGCAGTGTGTATACGGCGTATACGCCAGTATAGCCACCACTACACCACTGCTTCAACCACCTGCAACCTTCTTATTAGAAGGTTCAATATACTCAGGATCCAATATAGTTTCTTATAGGCAGTGCCGATCGTAAGACAAGAGAAAAGAGGAACATCCTGACCCACCCGTAAGCCGTTTTAAATATATTCCTCCAACTTGTCCCATTCCTCCAACTTCCTCCCCCGTATGGCCCCGGAAGAGAATAGGTCCAAGTTGACAACATTTGAACTTCGATGATGAAAAAACAAGATCCGTACGTCTGGCAACCCGGGCCCCCCTACACAGCGGGCCTCCCCGCTTCGCGGGGGCGGCGGGGGTCTCCTTTACGCCACTGGCTATCCTCGTTTTTTGGACAATGACAAAAAAAGAACAGAAAAAATGCGCTCTTCACTGTTTCAGAAAAAGCTTATTGTTAGGGGCACCGTAAAAGGTTCACTCCCGAAACCAACTGTATCGGAAAGTAACTCTATAAGACTATAGTTAGTAAAAGGAGTTTTTTTTTTTTTTCGAAATTTGATCTGGAAATTACTTTTAATTCACTTTGGAAAAAGTGTTTTTTGAAATGCACTTAGTCGCCGAGAGATACCTCTTGCTGTATCGCCGTCCACCGTTTTGGGGGGCAACTTCTCTAAAATATTTCTTCGTGTCCCTGTACGGGCAACCTCCCTCGGTGCATTTTTTTCGTAGCACTCATGGACACATCAGACGTACCAAACCGACGGAAATATTTATATTGTTAAGTATAGTTTTATATTGTTTAGTAGTTTTATATTGTTAAGTAGTTTGTTATATTGTTCAGTAGTTTGTTATATTGTTAAGTGGTTTGTTATATTGTTAAGTAGTTTTTTAAATATTTTTAAGAAGTTTGTTTTGTTTTGGTTGTTATTGTTGTAATAGCTACTTTCTATAGCATAGCAGGTAGAGAATAGCAGGTAGAGTAATAGTATTTCACGAATACAATTCAATATAAGTACTCCCTTCAGCATTGATGGTCTCATGTAGAAAGTATCTATTCCTACATTATCGCGATAAACCCTGTTGCAATGACAGGAGATGTTATTTACCTAGTTAGCAGATAGAGTAATAGTATTTCGGTACCCTCTTTCAATATCATTACTCCCTTCAGCATAAAGTGTTTTGTGTAGAAAGTATCTATTCCTACATTATCGCGATAAACCCTGTTGCAATGACAGGAGATGTTATTTACCTTGTTAGCAGATAGAGTAATAGTATTTCGGTACCCTCTTTCAATATCATTACTCCCTTCAGGATATAGTGTTTTGTGTAGAAATCTATTCCTACATTATCGCGATATACCTTGTTGCAATGACCGGGGATGTAATTTATCTTGTAAGCAGGTAGAGTAATAGAACTTCAGTATGTGATCAGTATACCTGCTCTTGTACTGAGTATACTAAAGCCTCGTCACTGCCACACAGTGTTATTATAGTGGCCGCGCTGTTACCGGGTCTTGTATTGAGTATACTATAGCCTCGTCACTGCCAGACAGAGTTATTATAGTGGCCGCGCTGTTACCGGGTCTTGTATTGGGTATACTATAGCCTCGTCACTGCCAGACTGTGTTATTATAGTGGCCGCGCTGTTACCTGGTCTTGTATTGAGTATACTATAGCCTCGTCACTGCCAGACTGTGTTATTATAGTGGCCGCGCTGTTACCTGGTCTTGTATTGAGTATACTATAGCCTCGTCACTGCCAGACTGTGTTATTATACTGGCCGCGCTGTTACCTGGTCTTGTATTGAGTATACTATAGCCTCGTCACTGCCAGACTGTGTTATTATAGTGGCCGCGCTGTAACCTGGTCTTGTATTGAGTATACTATAGCCTCGTCACTGCCACACAGTGTTATTATAGTGGCCGCGCTGTTACCTGGTCTTGTATTGGGTATACTATAGCCTCGTCACTGCGTAAAAGTGTTATTTTAGTGGCCGCGCTGTTACCGGGTCTTGTATTGGGTATACTATAGCCTCGTCACTGCCAGACTGTGTTATTATAGTGACCGCGCTGTTACCTGGTCTTGTATTGTGTATACTATAGCCTCGTCACTGCCAGACAGTGTTATTATAGTGGCCGCGCTGTTACCGGGTCTTGTATTGAGTATACTATAGCCTCGTCACTGCCAGACTGTGTTATTATAGTGGCCGCGCTGTAACCTGGTCTTGTATTGTGTATACTATAGCCTCGTCACTGCCAGACAGTGTTATTATAGTGGCCGCGCTGTTACCTGGTCTTGTATTGTGTATACTACAGCCTCGTCACTGCCAGACTGTGTTATTATAGTGGCCGCGCTGTTACCTGGTCTTGTATTGCGTATACTATAGCCTCGTCACTGCCAGACTGTGTTATTATAGTGGCCGCGCTGTTACCTGGTCTTGTATTGAGTATACTATAGCCTCGTCACTGCCAGACAGTGTTATTATAGTGGCCGCGCTGTTACCGGGTCTTGTATTGAGTATACTATAGCCTCGTCACTGCCAGGCTGTGTTATTATAGTGGCCGCGCTGTTACCGGGTCTTGTATTGAGTATACTATAGCCTCGACACTGCGTGACAGTGTTTCTATAGTGGCCGCGCTGTTACCTGGTCTTGTATTGTGTATACTATAGCCTCGTAACTGCCAGACTGTGTTATTATAGTGGCCGCGCTGTTACCGGGTCTTGTATTGAGTATACTATAGCCTCGTCACTGCCAGACTGTGTTATTATAGTGGCCGCGCTGTTACCTGGTCTTGTATTGGGTATACTATAGCCTCGTCACTGCTAGACAGTGTTATTATAGTGGCCGCGCTGTTACCTGGTCTTGTATTGGGTATACTATAGCCTCGTCACTGCCAGACAGTGTTATTATAGTGGCCGCGCTGTTACCGGGTCTTGTATTGAGTATACTATAGCCTCGTCACTGCCAGACTGTGTTATTATAGTGGCCGCGCGGTTACCGGGTCTTGTATTGAGTATACTATAGCCTCGTCACTGCCAGACTGTGTTATTATAGTGGCCGCGCTGTTACCTGGTCTTGTATTGAGTATACTATAGCCTCGTCACTGCCACACAGTGTTATTATAGTGGCCGCGCTGTTACCTGGTCTTGTATTGAGTATACTATAGCCTCGTCACTGCCAGACAGAGTTATTATAGTGGCCGCGCTGTTACCGGGTCTTGTATTGGGTATACTATAGCCTCGTCACTGCCAGACTGTGTTATTATAGTGGCCGCGCTGTTACCTGGTCTTGTATTGAGTATACTATAGCCTCGTCACTGCCAGACTGTGTTATTATAGTGGCCGCGCTGTTACCTGGTCTTGTATTGAGTATACTATAGCCTCGTCACTGCCAGACTGTGTTATTATACTGGCCGCGCTGTTACCTGGTCTTGTATTGAGTATACTATAGCCTCGTCACTGCCAGACTGTGTTATTATAGTGGCCGCGCTGTAACCTGGTCTTGTATTGAGTATACTATAGCCTCGTCACTGCCACACAGTGTTATTATAGTGGCCGCGCTGTTACCTGGTCTTGTATTGGGTATACTATAGCCTCGTCACTGCCAGACTGTGTTATCGGATAGTGTAATGTTTTGAATTGATGTATTTTTAATGGGTAGTAGCGAGGGATTGATGTATTTTTAATGGGTAGTAGCGAGGGATCCTGGCCTTATCTTGGCACCTCTACCGCCAAAGGTACCGCGCCTACTGTCGAGATTCTGCACCTCAGAAATGGAAGGGGGGAAATCTTAAATGTGCTATTACAGGTGTCAGGTTCACAATAAACCGTTTAATTTTTTATAGCGGCTTCCTTTTACTGTCCAGTTTCCTTAGGTCGACTTTCTGCTAGCGGGTATTGCTTTGAAGTCGAGTTTCCGTGCTTTCTGTCCAGTTTCCGTCTAGCTCAGTTTCTGGAGGTCGACATTCTGTGTTCCCGCCTGGCTTTAGGTGCTGCTTCAATATTGGTACACGAATAATGCACTATATGACATAAACTATAACTGATTAATGAACTTACTCAAAATATTTTGTTTCAAACCAAATTTCGTGATTTTGTGCACCATAATGACTCATTGAAACCAAGAAATAAAAAAATCTGTCTGATATATGGAAGTATTTCAGTCACTTAGTTATTAATGTATATTAAATATTAATGTAATAATTATTGGAATTTGGAATTTTTACGTATGGTGTTCCTTGCAAACGATTGGATCAAGCTCTTAAAATTATGCTATACATGTATTCTTACAAAACTGTTATATTTATTTATATAGGCCTACGATGAACGGAGAAGGAGGGAGAATCACTTTGATAATTTTTTTATTTTTAATTATTATATGTATTATTAAATTATATATTATAACATCATACATCTTATAAGAGTATCAATACCGTTCTATAATAAACATACTCTCTATAAATGCATTCCTGATTATAAAATTGCAATATTCAGTTCATTCTATAATGAACATACGCTCTCCTCTATAAAAGCATTCCTGAGTATAAAATTGGCATATTCAGTTTATTTGTGTATATACATTGAATAGAGACGGACCCATAAGTTAAAATTCAATTTCACATGATATAATGAGTCTCGTTTTGAAATGGAGTTTAATAGGTCCGCGAATAAAGCATTTTGATATCACCAACAGATTATTCAGTAACGCTCTCGATTGCGAATATTTCTAGAATATTAACATGTGATGTAATAGATGTATACTTCTCATTTTATGCACGTAGTATCGTGAACACTGTTGGCTGCCAGTGATGTGATCTGCATTAGAAAAACTACGTAGGTAGACCTTCAATGGATTAGTTGTACTGAACATACGAATATAAAAGTCGGATGTTTGAACGAAAACTTAAAATCCAAAACAAGAAAAATGTTTTTACTATAAATTGAGGTTTTCCGTATGACCATTGCAATATAAAGGTAGAATTATTTTTAAATGCAAATAATCTCATTTTTGTATGTGAACGAAGAGAAAAATGTAACATTTTCTAATGAAAATAAAACTTTTACTTTTAATATGAGGTTTAGGACTAAGTTAATACAGCTAAATAAAGGAAGGATAAAACATTAGTAATATTGAAACAACACAGATGCCAAATGTGTTTTCCGAAATAAGATTGACCTTACGAATCGACATGTGTTGCAATGGGGTTATCCAAACTACAGTGATACGTGTAATACAAATAGTCGAGTTCCGACACTACTAATTTTCCACTTCCGCAACAATTTCTCTCTTAGTTCTTATTTTCTTTGAAAATACTACTACACCAATCCAATTGTATTTTTAGTGTCTTGAAAAGACTAACTAACGGTAAATGACGTCATTTCAAACCTCCTACCCTGGTGTGTTTTCTATACGAGCAACGTTATCTGAGAAAACAAACTATTTAACCTCACGCGTTCTTACTGCTAACTTCAAGGTAA
>CAMDTW010000436.1:0-66107 GCA_945910005.1 Isoperla grammatica | reverse complement strand
CAACGTCCGAAGGCAGCGAGTTGTACAACTTAGTGGCCCGTGTGAGGAAAGATCGGCGTTCTATTTCAGTTCTTGGAGTACATATGTGAAATAAATTACACTGCCGAGTCCTCCTGGATGGTACCCGCACACCCAGGTTTTGAAGGATGTGGTTGCATTGCACGTGACCATTAAAAATTTTGTGTAACAAAATAAGATCTGATTTCAGTCTGCGCTGTTCAAGTGTGCCAATGCCCAGTTCAAGTAAAATGCTACTATTTGAGAGATGATTAAAATCCGGCACTCTTTTGCGCACAATATAACAAAAGAAAGAAACAACACTGTTTAAAAGATTTAAATTAGTCGGCGCTGCTGAACTCCATACCGGTACTCCATATTCCACGATAGGAAGAACGAGAGATGTGAAATACAGCTTCAGCGCCTTCGGGCAATTGATGTTGGTATGCCTATACAGCATGCCCAGCATTTGCATTGCTTTCCTTTTAATTTTGACTATATGATCTAGAAATAGAAACTTCTCATCTAAAACTACACCTAGGTCATTAACTTTGTGCAGCCTAGTCAGTAAGTTACCAGATAGCATATAATCAAACACAATTTGATTTCTCTTCCATGAAATAGACAGCACACCACACTTAGTTACGTTGGGCTGAAGGCCCCACATATCACACCACTCAGAGAGCCGGTCTAGTGCACGTTGCAATTCAATGGCATCTCTAACGGTATTAATACTGCACATTAACTTACAATCGTCAGCATAGAGCAGAATCTTGCACCACGAATTACCAACGAATTGAGTAAGATCGTCAATGAAAAGAACAAACAATAAAGGCCCTAATATGCTTCCTTGGGCTATCCCAGAGGCAACTTTAGTCCATGAGGAGGCCGATCCGGCTAACAATACACGTTGCACTCTGCTGCATAAAAAATCACTGAGAGTAAGCAAAAATGTTCCACATATTCCAAAACGTTCTTTTAGCTTGTAGATAAGAAGGTCATGATTCACCCTATCAAACGCCTTTGTAAAATCTACATAGACAACGTCCAACTGCGATTTATTATGCAGCGTTTCTACTGATATTGCCTGAAGTTCTAACAGGTTGGTTACGCAAGATCTCTGTGGCAAGAAACCATGTTGGGAGTTTGAAAGATATGGGTGCACGAAATTAAGTAATCTAGAGTATAATAGCCGTTCATACACAATAGAGAGGATTGGCAAAATACTGATCGGTCTGTAGTTTGTAACATCAAAGTTATAACCTGTCTTTAATATTGGAATAATATTTGCTTTTTTCCAAATAGAAGGAAAGCAACCAGCATTGAAACATCTATTAATAATTTCACTTAGGTGGGGTGAAAGAACCGATGCACATTTTTTTACAAAAATTGCATAGATGTTATCATGACCACAACTCCTTGACTCCGGTATGTTATTAATAATAGCGGCAACCTCCTCAGGGGTTGTACACATAGAGCTAAGGCTGTCAGGAGTTGCACTCAGTAGCGGCCTATTGATATTAGGAGTCAGAGATGGGTCAGAAAAGTTGTCAGAGAAAAATGCATTAAAAAGTTCAGCTCTCTCCTCTCCGTTTTCGTTTCTATTATTCCACTGAACTTCGGTTGGAATGCGTTCAGACTGACGCCGGGAGTTGATCAGCGACCAGAAACGTTTTGGATTGGTATTGAGTTGACTGCACACTGACTGTATGTAGAGCCGGAAGTCGCGGCGGACAAGTCTGTTGGCATGTGTCCGCAAGTAACGGAAGTTGTTCCGTGTGTGCACATTGGGGTGTGTCTTGTGAAGACACCAAGCGCGGTATTTGTTTTCAAGAGCTAGCAGTGTATCGTCATTGTACCAGTGTGGGAAATCCTTGTTGCGGCGTGTTGTGTGCGGAATGTGTTTCTTGATTATATCTGTGAGCCACCGAGTGAATTCCGTCACTAACTCATCGGGAGAGAATGACTGAAGTGTATCCCAAGGTAGGGCTAATATGGCGCGCTGAACTTCGTCCCATTGTACACGATGCCATTTGGGCGTGGGTTTATCCGGACAAGCGCGCGGTTTAGTTTGCACACACTTCAAACTAAAATTAACTTGAAGGGGTTCATGGTCAGATGGAAGGCTGTTGATGCTGGTACAGACTCTAACATCTTCTACCGAAGATAGAACGAGATCGAGAGTTGCGGTGTCATTTCTTGTGGGGATGAGACAAAACTGTTTCAGTCCCAAAGCACTAATAAAATGATCATAAAAATAATTGTCTTGGTTGTCGGTACATATCCCACTATCCGGTTGCATCCAGTTTATGTGAAGATTGAAATCGCCAATCAATAGTACCTGTCCCAAGTGAAAGACGTTTAATACTGATTGAAAACAGCGTTCTAATTGGTAATTGTCCTGCGATGGTTGTCTGTAGAAACACCCTACAAAAACTGGTCTGGATGGTGTGTTGACTTGTAACCACACAATTTCACATTGCTCCTCAAGGTCATAGACGGAGAGCCAGCAACATAAAAGCTCCCCTCATAAGGTACATATGTTTTGACTATTGGAAAAGGAGCGGAAAAACACCTCTACTAACAAAACGCGCGTCTTACTCCTCAACGTGGGGGCTTTTAGGCCCCACAGGGGGCCAAAAAAGCCGAAAAAAGACCCAAGTTCCCCTCATAAGGTACATGGTAGGTCTCGACGGCAAATGAACCGGAAATGTTAGTACAAATAGAAAATACTGAGTCAGACGGGCTGAGTGGGGGCTTTACCCGAGTCAGACGCCCTCAAAAAGGGCCCAAAAAGGCCAAGGTTCCCCTCATAAGGTACATGGATGGAGTAAACGCCATTTTGTAGAGATAAGTGTCCCAAATAGGAATTTGAAGAGTAAGACGGGATATTAGGGGGCGTTTACCGATCAGAAGCCATTTTACCCAAAAAGGGCCATTTTTTATTTTCGCACATGCATGCGCTTAAACACTCAAATCATATCCGGAAATGTCTCGAGACGTAGAAAAACATACATTTTAAAGAAATTTTGGGTTATTGTCCTCGCCAGACGCCCTCAAAAGGGGCCCAAAAAGGCCAAAGTTCCCCTCATAAGGTACATGGATGGAGTAAACGCCATTTTGTAGAGATAAGTGTCCCAAATATGAATTCGAAGAGTAAGACGGGATATTAGGGGGCGTTTACTGATCAGGCGCCATTTTGTCCAAAAAGGGCCGCTTTTTATTTTCACACGTGCATGCGCTGAAACACTCAAAAGTCAAAACATATCCTTAAATGCCCCTAGAGGTGAATACATTTCAAATATATTGTGTGACGTCCTCGCCAGACGCCCTCAAAAGGGGCCCAAAAAGGCCAAGGTTCCCCTCATAAGGTACAAGGATGGAGAAAACGCCATTTTGTAGAGATAAGTGTCCCAAATAGGAATTCGAAGAGTAAGACGGTATATTATGGGGCGTTTACCGATCAGACGTCATTTTATAAAAAAAAGGGTCCACTTTTTATTTCCACACGTGCACGCGCTTTAACACCCGAAACATATCCTTAAATCCTGACATTAATAATAATAACTACTGGTATATTAAAGTTAGGGGTGGGCGGAGCTTCAAAACTATCGCATCCGGATCGAGGCGGGGGGGGGGGGGGGGGGGGCTGGCGAGGACATCACACAATATCTTTGAAATGTATTCACCTCTAGGGGCATTTAAGGATATGTTTTGAGTGTTTAAGCGCATGCACGTGTGAAAATAAAAAGTGGCCCTTTTTGGACAAAATGGCGTCTGAGCGGTAAACGCCCCCTAATATCCCGTCTTACTCTTCGAATTCCTATTTAGGACACTTATCTCTAACAAATGGCGTATACTCCATCCATGTACGTACCTTATGAGGGGAACCTTGGCCTTTTTGGGCCCCTTTTGAGGGCGTCTGGCGAGGACAATAACCCAAAATTTCTTTAAAATGTATGTTTTTCTACGTCTCGAGACATTTCCGGATATGATTTGAGTGTTTAAGCGCATGCATGTGCGAAAATAAAAAATTGCCCTTTTTGAGTAAAATGGCGTCTGATCGGTAAACGCCACCTAATATCCCGTCTTACTCTTCGAATTCCTATTTAGGACACTTATCTCTAACAAATGGCGTATACTCCATCCATCTACGTACCTTATGAGGGGAACCTTGGCCTTTTTGGGCCCCTTTTGAGGGCGTCTGGCGAGGACAATAACCCAAACTTTCTTTAAAATGTATGTTTTTCTACGTCTCGAGACATTTCCGGATATGATTTGAGTGTTTAAGCGCATGCATGTGCGAAAATAAAAAATGGCCCTTTTTGGGTAAAATGGCGTCTGATCGGTAAACGCCCCTTAATATCCCGTCTTACTCTTCGAATTCCTATTTGGGACACTTATCTCTACAAAATGGCGTTTACTTCATCCATGTACCTTATGAGGGGAACCTTGGCCTTTTTGGGCCCTTTTTGAGGGCGTCTGACTCGGGTAAAGCCCCCACTCAGCCCGTCTGACTCAGTATTTTCTATTTGTACTAACATTTCCGGTTCATTTGCCGTCGAGACCTACCATGTACCTTATGAGGGGAACTTGGGCCTTTTTTCGGCTTTTTTGGCCCCCTGTGGGGCCTAAAAGCCCCCACGTTGAGGAGTAAGACGCGCGTTTTGTTAGTAGAGTAGTTTTTCCGCTCCTATTCCAATAGTCAAAACATATGTACCTTATGAGGGGAGCTTTTATGTTGCTGGCTCTTGGACTATCAGGTCTGCGATGCACAGTATAGGGCAGATTTTGGTTGGCAGCGATCAACACGCCACCGCCCCTAGTGATACGGTCTTTACGGTGTATAGTGAAAAAATTAGAGAGAGGAATTTCAGCATCACAAAGTCTCGAATTACACCACGTTTCAGAGAGGGCGATAAAGTCAAATTTACAGAAGTCACTTAACTGAGCCGAAAAGTCATCCAATTTATTAACGATACTACGGCAATTCTGATAATATACACTGAAATTAGTAATTGCGTTGTTTGAGGGTCCTGGATTGATTTGAATGTCACCTGAGATGGCGAGGATGAGTAAAAGTTTCCACGCGCTAGATCCGTCCGCGCGAGTCCACTGCCGAACACGCTGCTTGGCGTCTGGTCTCCATTGTGCGAAACGTCCAGCGGCCGCAGCACAAGAAAACTTGAAAAATCTTTCGGATAAGCACCACTTTCTTTGAGATAACACTTCCACATCATCACACCCCTTAGGCAATTGAGATGAGCACAAAACATTAACACAAAACCACAAACTGAATATCAAAATAACAAAAACACATTGGAGCGGCTGTGCACGTACGTGAGGCTCTGGCGCCATCTTGGATAACTACTACTACTAATTCTATTTGACAGATCACTTCATTTGTTTTCTTTTACATTTCTCCCATTTGAATAACATGTGATTTTGAACATTGTGGAATGGACTGCGACGACCTAACTTGGGAGCTCGACGAGCCTCCGCCAGGCGGAGATCAAGCGGACCTTGGGATACGCGCGTCACCAAAAGATAGTTCGTTCAACGCACGGAAGTCACGAGCCAACCTGTGCTGCCGCTGCTGCGGTAGGTGCAATGATATTCAACAGCTATAGTAGGCTAGATCACCAGTCCCCCGACCTTCCACTCAGTAGCGAGCGTAGCGAATTGACCAGTTTCCTTAAGAGCGCTGCGGCGAGTTTTGGAAGCTCGCATATGACATAGTTAACATTGAAGACATAGGCGAAAAACCACTTATCTCGCTCTAGCTACGAAAATAATTTTTTTAGCGGGAGACTTATTTGAAAGCGTTTATGGGAATTACAATTCTACGTATTTTGAAAGTATTACGAAAAATCTACATGCAGCAATGAGGGAGTTATTGATCGTAAATGATCTTCTTGCGTGTGGCTGCTGCGCGAATCTCGCCTTTAAGGCGTGACCTTCTGTCGTATACGCAGGCTGAGCCGTCGCTGGTGTGCGTAAAGCTTCGTTTTCATGTGTCCGTCAGGCGCGACGCGACGCGACGCGATTTGTAAAATAGTCGTTTTCATAGGTACCGCGCGACCATGGAGTTATATTGGAGGAGGAGATCTAGCTCTAATGGGAGGGGCCGTCCACGATTGTTGTTCCGGAAATGGCCGCCATATTTGTTGTTTACGAATTGTGAAGAAACTTCAGTAGGCCGCATAGGCCTATATGCTGTGCGCTACACAGGCTTACTACATTTGTGAAGTACTTTACACCAAGACTGACAATAAGAAACTCGTTAGGTAAGTAGATTGAATGGTTATTTAACTACTAGGCCTAATTACCTAGTACTTAATTTAGGTTGTCTAGAAGAAAAGCAGTCGTAGTGGGCTATGGAGTAGGCGAGGGCCTATTGTCATGGGCTAGGCCTACTAGGCCTAGCCCTAGACCCGTACAGCCTAGCCCAGGTATTTTACCGGTACGGCGTAGGCCTAGGTACCAGTGAAAGATGAAGTTGAATCACAACATTGTAATTAAACCCTGGCTAGTCCTGAGAATTGGTAAGGTCACAGCTATGTAGAAAATATTGGCAATTGGTCACGTACCATCAACTAGGCCTAGGGCCTAGGGCCGAGGCCCCTAGCACTCACCTATCCTAGTCTAGGCCTAGGCCTACGCTTTGACCTAGGCAAATATCTTGAAAATATTGATGTGGTAAATGAACTCAAGCCAACAGCATCAACCATACATCCAATCTAGGCTAGGCCTAAGAGTAGACAAGGTTAAGATAGACAACAGCATTCACTATCACTATCCATGCATCCAACTTGGATAAGCCTAGGTCCTAGGCTATACACTTAGATCATCTTGATATTATTGTAACATGGTGTGTGACAACTCTTTGTATACAACATTTATATATAACACCATGTCAAATAGCCTAGGCCTAGTAGGCCTGCCAATTATGCATTCAACATGGACTAGGCTAGGCCTAGTCCGTTTGCATTTGCAGGACCTAGGGCCTCTAGAAATTATTGGCAATAAGTTTATGCCAATTGTATCATAAGCGTCACCCATGCACCATGGTATTGTGTGATATTAGATAATGCACATAGGCCTATGTAATCAACTGTTTAGGGTCTAGCAGCAAGGCCATCGCTACCCTCTGTAGCAATGGTCTCGGCAGTAGGCCCTACCTACTTCTTTTGACAAAATACTCAAGCTTAGACTGGACCTATTCTTGTAATTAATAACCACATACCGTCGTACACTATAGGGTATTAGTTCGGTCAATGTTGCAAAACTTGCAAAGTACCTTTGCCTGTATTATGTAACATGTTTGAACTGATGTTCTCGATTGCCATAGTTCCATAACTAGGAAAAGGTTTTCTTGCCTAGGCATACTAAGCACTAGGTAATGTTCTCAAGTAGCAATCACAACATGCTAGCTAGATACAATTTCCATGTTCATGTAGTAGCCATGGCTATGCATTGTAATTTAACTTGAGATGAACAACAAGTTATAATAGTTCTGTGCATGGACATTAATGGATTGTGAGAGACAGCCTACTGTAATCAAAAGTCACTTCTTAGGCCATACACATTTTTACATTGTACAGTAATAATGGTTTTTGTTGTAGATTGCTTAATCAATAGATACACAAATATTTTCAAATTATAGATACCGGTAGTTCAACTAGGCCTTAAACTTGTTGATAGGTCAATGATAAGGTCCAAACAATAATATATATGTATTTATATTTCAGCCAACTCAGACATGGAATTGGAAATAAAAAATATTTTATTGGAAGTTACATCTCTTCACTTCAAAGTAGCTGTAGCTGCTTCTGAAGATTCATCACAAGCTCTGGATGATTGGTGTGTTCAGGCAACATCTCTACTAAAATGCAAGAATATAGAAGACTTCTGGTCTACATGCCACAAGTTCCGCTTAAAAGATGACATTTTACAGCCGGTCAAAAGATTCACATCAACACTGATGGTAAGTTATTTTCAGTACAAAACTTACAGTAGGTAGCCAAATCACACTCAGTGATTAGGCCTACTTTTTCATAATAAGAGAGATCAATCTTCCATCAGATTCAGAACTGGTATGATCTTTGGTTGGTAGCCAGAGTACACACATAATAACATTTTTGACCTACCATTTAGCTTTATTATTAGGCCTTTAATAATATAGGCCTAATAATAATAAATTCCATTTTATTCTCACACATACAAGAATACATATAATTACATTCAGTAGTATTATTTATTTATTTATATATTTATTTATATATTTATTTATTTAGGTATTTATTTATTTAACCCCCAGGCCTGGTTCAGCTCCAACCATCCTTAACCAGCCAGAGGTTGATGACCACTACCAGGCCGAACTCCCAGTGAATCAACATCCTGGTGAATTAATGATTATACCTACAGAGGAACCATTCACTACTCAGGGTAAGTCATAGATATTAAAATAGTGCAAGTTTTACTCAAATCAAATTGTTTTATTCAGTACATGATACAGAATTGTTGCATACTCAATGATTGTAGGGCCTATATTGACTTAATTATCATTTATCAGTAACCAACAACTCAAAAATTTATTTTTCTATATGCCTAGTAAAAAATTAATATGTACATACGTACGGTACGTTAAATGTAGGTACCCATGCTTTAAGTAATTAATTTTTAATTAAAATCCATCTTATTCATCTAAAGTTGTAATTGTAACTGTTCTTTTTTTAAGGAACCATGACTGCTGTGGATCGGGGTGATCCACTGACTGAGCTAGGAATAATTTCCTCAAAAACCGAAACAAAGAGCTGCTAGCAGACGTACAAAAACGTCAAGAAGAAAACAATGACCTGACTAAAATAATTAACGAAAACTGTTAGAAAGCACACCAGATGTCAGACAATTTGGTTCACTTTTATACTAGCCTTGTTTCATATGAATTATTTCAGACTTTAGTTTCATATGTAGCCCCATTAATGGCCAATTTTCATTCAGTCAAGATTAAAGACCAGATAATGATCATTTCAACCAAACTTCGTCTCAGCTTATTAAATAAAGTCATAGCATTTTGGTATATTATATGTCATATATTACATATAGATAATTTTATCTTTATATAAGGCCTATCACTCAGCATTTTCTCGTGACGGAGTAGATTCCCCCGAATCGGAATCGCTGTCTAGTGTTAGAGCAAAATATACTGCAGTGGGTACTATTTTCTTTATTTTTGCTTCAAATAACTTTGTATTTTCTATGGTTTCCTTCAATTGGTGTCGGCTCTACATAAACGAGTGGCTCGTTTACATTTATTGATGCCACCTACATGGTGTGTATGTCTAGCAAAGTTGTAGTTCTTCAGCTTTCTTACATTCTACCTGTAACATAAGAATAGGTTAGAGACCTACCTAGATACATTTTTTAACTATTAAATTTTGCAAATATTTAAAATAAACATGAACTTAAATATGAGCTTATATTTTATTGATTGGAGTAAACCTGATCCTGTCATTTTGCACAAACTCGTCTAAATCCGACATATTGTGAACTACATTGATATAGAATTTTTTGTTAGCCTGTGCTGTTGACATTCACCACACAGTACAATCATTGGGCTAATTAACAAACTCAATGGTACAATCCTAGTTTACAACGAAAATGTAGCCTTCTATTCCTTCCAAACCTTCTATCAAAAATTGTATGCGATCTAGGTTTGAAGATTAAACCAGCCTACAGCTTGAGAATGATTAATCAACGGTTTATATCGTAAACGAGTTATATGATCACCTAGTGCTGCTATCCTATCACTGACCTGGCTGGTGTGCAAACTAAAACTAGGAAGCACATTAAGCCCAGGTCTGATAAAGCTAAAGGCAGAGCAAACGTTTACATTCTGTATGCGTGTTATTTCCCATAAAGAAAACAAATCCTTACACAATAATTATTGTTACCTGGCAACAACCCTAGGTGTAGGGGATAACTACAATTCTTGGGCTGCGTACCAACTTTGACTGCGTTCACTGTGGCTGTGACTGGTGGTGGGGGTAACCCAGTCAACGCAGTGAACGCAGGAGCTGGTACGGGCTGCAGTCACAGTCACAGCGAAAGCAGACAACAGCAGAAATTGTCATTCATAAAAGCAACATTTGCCATCTGCTAATCAACCTTACAACATTACATTCATAATTTAACTCTTACGGGACTTCTAAGTTGAGATTGTATGGTGTTGTGATGTCACTTACTATTTAAACCATATAATATTGTCTATAAATTCATAATTCGCAGTAAAATTATTAGCTACGCCCCCCTTGACAACGATAGCTGGATCTTTTCGACCCAGTCATCGTAGTGACTGGAGGGGTAACTGCAAGGTAAACTGCGAATCAAGTTGGTACGGATCTCAGTCACTGCCAGTCATAGCTTTGGTACGCAGCCCAGATTGTAGCCCTTTTTTTCTATGCTTTTTTACAGATACGCCTGGCCTAGGCCTAGGTTAGGTAGGCCTAGGCCTAGGGCCTTGTATAATTTCTATGGCTTAGGAGGCCTAAACTAAACCTATTCATTTATCACTATATTACAATATTTCTTACCCTGCCATGCATGTGCAATGAGCAGCACATATGCAGCCATCCGTTTCTTTATCCAGAACCCATATTTCCCGGGGCTTGTCGTTCAGCCTTCGGCCCGGCGTCACTTTGCACTTGAGGAAACAAAATCAAGAATGGGATAGGCCCTAAGCCTTCGATTGGGTGGTAACACACTTCACGCACTAAACCACACTTGAAGTAGGCTAGTTGTACGCGTGTCTAATGACTTGTATACTTTCATACTGTCTTTGGTATGTACGCATTTACTTCATTTACCAAATAATTGTAAATGTAGGCCTACGCCTATCCGAACTCAGCTGGTGGCCACTTTGATACCTGTGTAGACCAGTTATCTTAGGCAATAGTGTATTATTAACTATTAACAATAACTTAACAGTCACATATTACTTATAATAAGGACATTTTCCTTTGAAATATGCACGAAAGAAACATGTGAAATGCAGCGGTCACGACGACTGTCAGAAGTAAACAACAAATATGGCCGACTAGCTTTGCGGGGCGTGGTCCAAAATCTCGTACACTGCCCACTACACACCTGCCTATCCAGTACGAAGTACTATTATAAATCCATGGCGCGACCACCTTTCACACAGCCATGCAAGTTGCACCTCACCGCCTGTTAACATAGTTTTAGCGGAAATTTTCTTCATGCTGCCTTCTGTTTACATCAGTGACAGAAGACAGCAACGTGTATTATAAACGTAGGCTAGTCAACAGGCTATGCCTAGGGACCTAGCCTACCCCTACAGGTCTACCTTAGACTAGGGCCTAGGCCTATACCTAAGACTAAGGGCCTGAGACTAGGGCCTAGGCCCACCCCTATACCTAAGACTAGGGCCTAGACCCTAGTCAAAATTTGAGCACATACAACTCGTTACTTGTCATGTAGAGAGTGAGCCAATAGTAATCATGGTCAACATGCCTACTAGGCCTAGCCTAGGCGTAGGTAGGCCCTAGGCCTAGTCAAACTCGGGCAATAACATAGACCACGTACCTGTCATATGTAGAATCTCAGAGATTTCCCGCCAGGAGTTCGCCTTCACATTTCTATCTTTGTAGTATTTATGGTGTAGATGGATATTTACTTCCAATCAACTCGATCAACATTTCGTCAGACATTATAACAGGGACGGCAAATAGGTTATGTTCGGTAGTCAGTGGATGGCGCCAAATATAGGTAAACAAATGTTGTGATTGGTCTGTTTGAAGCTCGTCGCGCGAACCATGCGATGAAAGTTAAAACATTTCCAACTTTCGTCGCGGGCTCGCTCTAGTCGCGCGACGAGTTTATTCGTCGTTCTGATTGGTCGAGTGTAATTTTCGTCGCGTCGCGTCGCGCCTGACGGACACATGAAAACGCCGCTTAAGGTCGACTAGCGAGATTTGAGTGAGATGCACATTTCAAACGAACAAGCCGCGCCAAGAAACCGTTGTACAACTAGCAAATATGAAAATAGAACCACGCTCATTGGATCTGACAGATCGGCGCGTCAAGTTGACTTAAATGTGCAATATTAGGTTCGGGATTTGTAAATTATATACAAAGGAAGTGTAATTATTTATTATTTTTAAACTTCTCACAAACGTCTGGTAGGCTATGTATACAGCATTTGTTAAAAAATGAATTATACAAATAAGTGATAAACATATCGAGGCGGAATGTTAAATTCAGTGCTATATTACCAGTTTGTCATATTAAGAAATCAACCGTAAGAAAAAAATACACTTGCTTGGTGATGTACACTATTTGCCGATCTATCAGATCCAATGAGCGTGTTGATAGGTTCTATTTTCATATTTGCTAGTTGTACAACGGTTTCTTGGCGCGGCTTGTTCGTTTGAAATGTGCATCTCACTCAAATCTCGCTAGTCGACCTTACGCACACCAGCGACGGCTCAGCCTGCGTATACGACAGAAGGTCACGCCTTAGAGGCGAGATTTGCGCAGCAGCCACACGCAAGAAGATCATTTACGATCAATAACTCCCTCATCGCTGCATGTAGATTTTTCGTAATACTTTCGAAATACGTAGAATTGTAGTTCCTATAAACGCTTTCAAATAAGTCTCCCGCTAAAAAAATTATTTTCGTAGCTAGAGCGAGATAAGTGGGTTTTCGCCTATGCCTTCAATGTTATCTATGTCATATGCGAGCTTCCAAAACTCGCCGCAGCGCTGTTGATGAAACTGGTCAATTGAAGCCATTTTGAATTGGGCAGTTTACATGCTAATTTGGACCTTTCAGTACCGCTAGCGCTGCGAGCGGCAGAAAGTCGCGTTTGAGACGTCCATTCCCACCTGTAGTAATTGCCCAATTCAAGATGGCTTCTAATTGACACGCTTGTGGTTGCTAGGCTGCGCATCTAGCCTACTATAGGTGTTACATAACATTGGGTGGGTGATACACAACTCATCCGCCGTCCGTACTACAACCATTACTCGCTCGATCGATACAACAGTGCGCTGTATTGTCAACGTACGGGAACGGGTTTAAAACCGCACCAAGCTACGGTCATTTTACATTCTCGTAACCCCGTTGTGCTTTTTTTTCATCTGTCTCTGTGCCTACACGAAAAAAAAAACTTTTTACCTTTTTGTTAGTGTTTGACAAACAAATTTAAAATTGCCAATTGCTGTATTCGGGTTACGAATGAATTAACAGGACACTACAAATAATATTGAAAAATAGATAAATAAAGATAGTTTGGTTTCATAAGAGTTATAGAGATTGTATTAAAATATTTTCAATATTGTAGTCGATTCGGTTGTTATTTTTTTAATTAAAAAGTCAAAAACTCTTAAATTTATTTGTAAAATAACAGTAACGATATCAATACTTGAACGAAAAGTCAAATATAATTGGTATTGTTATGAAAGTAACTTGTCAGTATTTTGTAGCATTCTCAACATACTAAAGCAACTGAATCGGCCTTGTTGATTCTGGCATTTGTCCGCGGGTGTTCGCACTGTCCAATCACTGATTCAAATTTTTCATATTTGAAATATCGATCTTTGATTGGTTATCGCTCACTCGTCGACGGTGTTCGGAGCCTACAGGGTTGGTTCAGTCGCTTTAAATTAAAGTCACCACTAAAAAACGGTCTTGTTACTGAGTGGGTAGACTCTAAATGTGAATGTATTTATTTATTTTTAAATTACTAAAATACCTTCATTTCGGCACGTTTCAATATTTTGAGCAACTAGACAATGAATCCTCTTTCCAAAAACTTTTAACATATTGCGTTTTTTTAAATTCCTGACTGCAGCTCTCTCTCTCCATAATTAAATATACAAAGCCAATCGTCACTCCATTTATCTATCCCAGACTTCAACTGCGTTTACCACGTTAATCTGTATCAACTCTACGAGTTTTAATCTGTCGCATACGTATCCCACACATGCACAGAAAGTCGAGTCGTTCCCGACGAACACTCGAGAGAGTGAAATCGACGTAAAAGCAATTTACACCGAGTCGAGTCTTGTCGAGGGCTTTAGTAGGCGGTGTGTTTATTCGTCGTGCATGTTGATACATGGTAATCTTCGTTACCGAGCAGTAGAAGGAAGGCTGTGATTAATGTTGCTGTATGAAACTGAACTGCTACGTGGTATAAAATTGGAACTTCGTTTTTTTTAAATTTCGTTTTATTCGTATTTGATGATGAACGATGTACTCAACCGTAAGGTCATCATATGACATCAGTCGGGAAAGGGAATTGGATGAAGGGGTGAACAATGATGGAGGAGTATATGGGTGAAGAGAGGGAAAATAAAAGGGGGGGGCCTCGTTTTGTCGCCTCTTAAACAGTAGCGGAACCACAACAAAGTGATCATTCATCAATTTTTTAATACATGCACTGTTTACAAGACATTAATCATATTATCAAAATACAAATTTAAATTGCGCGCGGTTTTAAGTCTTTCAAGTTTCATACTCATACTATTTCGTCGGCTTACTAGGAAAAGTGATCAAGTCATATTTACTGATTTTGTTTTAGACACACTAAAGTTTACAGTATTGTTTCGGATTTTGAATAATACTGCAAATTATATTTTTTCATATTTTAATTTTAGGTCTACTGCAAATCCTCTTCGATTTTGTGGGCTTCCTACTATCCTTTTACATTTGGTATTATATATGCACAATTTTTATTTTTGTATTTTGTATTTGTATGATCTGCACTTGTGTGCATGATGTATCATCTATGTTAAAGTTGGAATAGAAATGAGTGTTAAATTAAATTAATCAAACTCAAAAGAGAAAATTGTGCCTTTTTCACTTTTCGCGATAAGCCGGTGATGCGAGAAAAAAAGCAAATATCTTCCAGCTGCAGCCAAAACAACACAATAACTCAGAAAACACCAACACAATCATGTTGCACTGCTTTTGACGTAGACTGTATACTCACTTGATAAGTTGCCAGAGTAAAGCAAGCGACGTCAATTTGTCAAAACGGTTATGCGATATCATTTGACAAAGACCTCAACAAGGTCTTATTCCGAGTTGTGTTCTCTCTCTCACTGCTTATTAGAATGAAAGAGCTCTTTGCCAACTCGCAATCTAGTTTTACATATTTCCATCCACTAAAAAGCCAGAGATGTTTCCTGTTTAAATTATTCACCGTAAGGGAACAGTTTCCAACCAGAGAAGCGAACAAATGTAATCTACACATACAATTTTCATGCTTTAAAGTCGGCCACAAACAGGCACTTTCTCGTCATTGCCTATCTAGCTAGCTCCCCTTCAATTCACGATTTATTTGTTTAAAATGAATATATTATTGGTGAGTTAGTGAAATGGGTAGGCGAAACAAGTGCACAGAGAGCGTTGCGAGCGATCCGGCCAACACTCACTGAATATTGGATAGGGCACTAGCAACACCAACAGACAACAATGGAACAAATGAATAGGCTACTTGCATAAGTTCCATATATGGTTTTAAACTATGTAGGTTCATAGTTTTTTGTGTACAGAATCCGAAAAAAATACGTTTTACAAAAAAAAACAATTACCTAGTGAGTAAAAACAGAGTTAAAAAGCAGTAAATATTTGAATTTCCTCACTATTGAGAAACGCGCACGGATTGGCTGACGCGTTTTTGACGTCATCGGCCTGCACGCTAGCCCGCGCCTTCAAAGCTACAGCGGTGAGGTGAGCGTGACAATGACGGAACAAGGATTTAAAAAGGGTCAATCGGATAATTTATGTCGAATAGATAGTTTCATGGTAGCCGAATATCTAGGCAACAGTGACAACCATGTTAGAGCTGAAATGAAGAATGTAAAAGCAGAGAGGTAAGTTACATAATATTATGAACTTTGTTACCTATATTTTCATAGCCTAGGCCTAAAAGATGGTAGGCCTAATCAGTTATATCTTCGGCGTTACTTTAACTAGTCTTGTATTATTATTAGTGTGTGATAAAGTCTTGCCCGTTCTTTATTACTATTTTCTGTCACTAATTATCAACCTCCACCCGTCAGGTGACCTTGGTAGGCGCCGTAGAACATCACAAATGTGGGCCTTGTACTAGGCCTAGGCCTAGGCCTATCCCTTGTCCGAAATTGTGTTTGACAATTTGTTATTGTTTAAAGTGAACCCAATGCCTATGCCACGTATACGTATATAAGCCTAGGCCTTCATACGGCTTCTACTAGTAAACTAAATGTCCAATTCCCGTGCCTGTCACACTAGACCCTACCTTAATATTTAAATAGAATAAGGATAACCCTAAACAACTAGGTCTAGTCTTCTAGTTAAAGGTATATGGAAATTGATTTAGGAATTAGGATATAGCACTATCCATAAATGTTGTGACACACGTACCTATTCCCCCCACCCCCAATTATAAACAGCCCTGTAGCCATAAATGTAAATTCAATTTTAAGACCTACCTACAGAGTTTCTCTCACTGCCATTCAAACTTATTTTTTCCATTTCTGCAGATCAGGTAGAGAAAGTTACGGAGATTCAGCAGTGGGATATGTGCAGGTTCGAAGAGTGCAGTCGCTCTGTACAGTGAAAGGGAGAGTGTGTCCCGAACACCGAGTTCGAGCCAAAGGATATTCTGTGACACTGACACTCGACGAAGAAAACGAAAAAATTATCAGCGTAGAATGTCACGATTGTGCGGCGTCTGTAGGTATGTGTGGCTACTGGCTAGATCTAGTACCTACTGGTCTGTTACCAATATGGAATATTACGGTTCACTGACACAAATATTGTGTGTTTTATTGCAGGAGGATGTAAACATTCTATTGCATTCTTGATGTGGTTGCATCGAAGGAGTGAAGAACCTGCATGCACCTCAGTCCAGTGCTACTGGAAAAAATGTAAACTTGCAACAGTAGGTACTGGATTGAAGTTTATTGAAGTTAAGGAATTTAATAAAGAACCTCTAACACAGGAGGAAAATGATGTTGAAAATGACTTTTTAAGAGAAGTTATTGAGGAGGGTACCAAAAGGTCTGTGAACAGTCAATTAATCAAACATTTTAGTGGCAACCCACAAAATCCTGCACAAGGACTCTCAATGCATTCATTAATTTCACACTACAAACAAAGTGAAAATTTAACATATCAAAATTTCTTAAATACAGCTCGTGTTTTAATGTCTGAATCTTTATGTCATGAAGCGGCTTCATTGACACAAGGTCAGGCAGACAATAAGTTGTGGTATGAGTTGCGTTATGGAAGAATAACGGCATCGAAAATTTACGAAGCTGCCAGGTGCAAAACACTAAAAGGTTCCTTGGTGGAGGCCATACTTGGTGCTAAAAAGATAAAGGACACAGAGGCAATGCAACGCGGGAGAACTCTAGAGAAAGAGGTAATTGAAGTTGTTGCAAACAAAATTAAAAAAAAGTTAAGAAGAGAAGGCCTTCTTTTAAATCCTAAGTGGCCAATGCTAGGAGCTTCTCCGGATGCTGTAGGAGATGATGTGGTAGTTGAAGTAAAGTGCCCTACTTCTGAGAAATCAGTACAACGATATGTCAATAATGGTAAAATTAATCCAAAGTTTTTAGCACAGATTAACCTCCAAATGCTCATGGCTGGAAAACAAAAGGGATATTTTTGTATCGCAGATCACACTTTTGAATCAACAAGACAAGTAACAACATACATGGTAAATTATGATCAAGAATTTATTGAACAAATTATTGAAGATGGTATACACTTCTGGAAAAAAGCTGTATTTCCAATACTTCTTAAGGGTACACAGTAGTATACTGTATATATACATATGTGTATACGAGTGGAAATGTAGAAGGCGTATTGAAATAAACTAGGAAAACGGTATGTTTGACGCGTTGATAAGCGAGCGCGTCCATCTACGAACTTTGTGGCGAAAAGTTCTCAAAACTAATAAAAACAAAAAACCACAACAACAATTCAAGAATCGCATTGCAAAATTTTTTCTAATTTCCATAGCTATTATACTTTTCGACATTGTTGAAAGCAGTGCAATGTGCGTTGCTAAGAATTTTCATTGTCATGTTTTCAACATGGTCCGCCACCGTTACCAACACTTATTGACAGCAATAGAAATGTAATTTCTGCCTCTAATACGTATCCGATTGGGTTTAAATTAGTATATTCGTGACCAGACCAAAATTTACTATAAGATAGCCCTATAAGATAGCCACCTCACATTTTGCTGTTACTGTGTTTCAGAAAAATATTTTTGAGTAACTTTTGTGTAACTTTGCCAATATTTATTAAATCGCAATAAAATGAACATATTCGTGACCGGAAAAAGCTTTAGAAAAATATGGCTATCTCACATTTTGCCGCCATTTTGTTCAGAAAAATATTTTGCAGTAACTATGGTGTAACTTTGTAACTTTTCGAACGATTTTGCCTCAAAACTAAACACCTCCAATCCACATCGAGGCTTGAGGATGGTCCAAATTTCAAGTTGACCGGACTTTCCGTTCAAACGCTATTGACAGACATAAAAAAAAAAAACGAAGTGCCATAAAGGTCTAATGGAGACGCTCGCTTAATTATGTAGTACCAGTTCCGGTACTCAATACTAAACCACTCCAACCGATTGATATCAACATAACCTATAGGTTAGCACAACTGACGTAACAGCCGAACTACAACAATGGAATAAATGAATTGAACTGGTAGACAAACAACCAGCTGTCAAAGTAATATCTTTGCAAATAATGAGGAGAAACAATTAGTTGTAACGATAGTAACTGCTCGCCAGTTAAAATTTATTTTCATTAATGGACAGCAACTATCTGACGTAAACGTTTGTAAACGTTCTGAACGTTTGTTTTCCCAACTTCAGAACTTCATATTTTTTTTTAACAGCTTGTTTGTCCATCGGTTCAATTCATTTGTTTCATTGTTGTGTTTTGGTGTTGTGCATACCTTATACACATATTACATTTATACATAGCACACGATGTAAAAATGTAGCAAACACATTTTTAAATTAAATCCATATTATGATTGTCAGTTACTTCTTCATTTTATAGTTTACTTTGTTACGAGTTTGTACATACAATGTGGGCCTAAGTTTGTCTTTTGGCATGTAATAAAAGAAAAAGACATGAAATAAACATGAAGACTGGGTGTCATGTAACATACTTTATGTTGTAGCCCAAGTTGAAATTAACAAGAAAGTGATTCCTGACGAGCAGTTATATCTACCTATTTAATCAATGGTCCTTGCAAATTAACAATCCCAGCAGCAACTATCACTGCATGATCAGCAAGATAAACAGATTCAGTATCAATGCATGCATGAGGTGCTAAGAATGCAAACTCTCTAAATCTTCTAATTACTCTTTCAATGTGTATACGTAGGCTAGCAATAACTTTCGTTTGGATGACATCCTCACGAGTACATTTTGTATCTGCCGACACACTTGGAGGTCGAATAAGGGTACAACCTTTTCTAAGTAAATGTGCATCCAAATGTTTAAAGCCCCTGTCAGCCATTACAGCCATTCCAGGAGTCAGTTTATCAAGAAATCCACAATGCTCTGTTATTGTAATATCACTTGTTCGACCGCCGTAACCACTTGAGATAAAATTAACTAACCCATCAGGAGTTGACGACACAAAATACTTAACAGTATTAGCCTTTTTGTATTCAGACCAAGTAAGTGCTTGTGTTACTGGATTTGATGGTTTTTGGATTTCTATTTCAAAACAGTCTATGATTGACTGAACATTACTGAACCTTGCTCTAAAGGATATTGGCAACAACTGTTGAATACTTTCTTTAGTTGGCCAAACCACAAGTTGTTTCATATATTTGGAAATTTCTGGTAATGTGGTTTTAAAAATTCGGCTTGCCTGAGAGAGAGAAATACCAAAGTCATGCCCCAATGTAACAAGTGAAGCATTAAGCCGAAGCTTTTTTAATGTCAGCAAGACGTTTTCCCTAGCTTTTCTAGAATGTAGCCTTTTTGACAGCAAATCAACTAAAAACCAACAATCATCAGGTAAACCCAAGTATTGCCTAGGATGTTTTTCAATCAATAACAATGTTTTCTTTAAACTTAGCATTTGCAGTTCATCGTTGGCAAACTTTTCAAAATCCGAGTCCATGTAACTTGTGTCAGTGCATGTGGCTGACGTATATGTTGCATTGACACTACTTTCACACGAATCAGTATCACTTGGCAACTCCAGTACCTTCTTAACTAGAACTTGTTTCTGGAACTTGATTGGAGAAGTCTGGACATTGATTCCCGGTTTAATAGGCGAACATGCTGTGCTGGCAGTAGAGGTGTCTCTTTCTAGATAAGATACATCAATGCTAGTACCTTTACTACGGTAGGTTGGCCTTGCTTGGACACCCTTGTCTACAAATGTTGCTGAAAATAAATAAAATAACATTAGGCCCTAGTTCTTTAATTAATAATTAGAAGGCGGTAGGCCTAACCAAGCAAAATACAAACTTCAAATATTAATGTTTGCTTAGCAATTGATTTTGTTATCATGAAACCATTATTATGCATCTAGAAATGTATGCATGTAGGCCTAGGATGTATGATTTATTTATTTAAAATCCAATTAATTTTTTATTTTCATTTTTATAATGATTAGGGCCTACTTGAGATATTTGTAGGTTTAATTTGTTTTTATTAAGACTTTAATTGGTATTTTTTGTATGTAACAACATGTGTGTCACAAATTATCAAATAAACTTGAGAAATGAAATTTTATATTATTATTTACATGTTTTAAGGAAAACTTAGCATAATACACCCTAATTCTTTGGTTTTTAGCTCAAGAAAAAGTGAATCTTAAGGCCAAGGGACAATACTGCTTAAGGCTCATTCACAATCAGTTTTTAAGCGTTAGGTCTAAGGCGTAAGGCGTATGGTTTAATTAATATTGCCAAGCGTATGTTTCAATGTTACTGTTCACAACGCGTCGTATGTTATAAGGCGTAAGGCGCAAGTTGTAGTGAATTGCCCAAAATCCAATTCTTACGACGAGACTCTTACGACGAACCAATCCCAACAAGGTAGGCCTATCTCCCTCTCCTACCATACACAGCTGATACACTACCATGCAGTCATGTGTCCAACACCGTGGTCGAACATACAAAAGGCTGTGCATCGTCATTGCCGCGTCCGTTGCGCATGCGTAGAACAACGGGGCGCTTCCAAAATCATTCTATTGTGAACGGTTGGCTTTTCCTACGCCTTACGACTTAAGACCTTACGCCTTAGACCTTACGCCTTAAAACTGATTATGAATGATGCTTAATGTAAACATAAACCTAACCTCCATTCTTAAATTTAAATCAAATGATCCCATTGAACTATTCCTGTACAAGCCAAATGGCTCATAGCAAATATAAATGTAGGCCTATATTATCCTTACGGTACTAACAATATGTTTTTAGGTGCAAATTTGTTTAGCACTTGAATATGGATATAATTAGTGTATAACTCTGGTAGGCCTTGGGGTCGAGCCATGGTTCACAGTAGGCCTACTAGGGAATTTTCAAAATTTTTTTTTCCTTCTTATGCGATGATGACTTTTCAGCCATTCATTAATTCTTGCTATCCAATACAAATAAATACAAATATGTACATGTATTATAACATGCAAATGAATCTATTGGGGTCAGTGGTTAAAGTGGGGCGGTATGAGCCGGTATGTATGTATACCGTTACTAAGATCCTCCGACATACCCGCTTTGTCTGCTTTACACAGCATTAGTGCATACCGTCACTTCTCCGAGTCCACTTTAACCACTGATTGGGGTGTTTACTTATAATTGGTGGAAGGCCTAGACCTACGGGTATATATTATTTTATTTATTTATTGTGGTTAATTAATTAGGCTTAATGAAACATACCAGTTGGTGTAGCGATAGAGCATATATTATTTCCATCAACTTCTAAATCCAAAGATTCACTATGTGTTTCTTGCATGATTGTATCCTGGCTTGTGGAAAGTAGTTCGAGCTCTCTTGCACCCTGTATTTCCGACATGCTCAAAATTTGTCTTATGTACCGTTTATGTACAACAGCTGATCTGGGTGTTGACGAATGTGCTGCATTTCTATTGGGTTGGCAATCAAAAATATGAGGTACTTTTTCGGGTTTCATTCTGATGGCACCACCCACTAAATTGTAATGCACCCAGTTGTCAGCATCAACTTCCATCTAAAAATAATAAAGCAATTTTGTTATTACAAAGGCACATAGATCTAGGCCTAGTACTAATTATGTGACAATATGGCTATTGTGTAATTAAATGTAGGCCTAGTAGCTAAATCTATTATACTATTCTTTTTGTGTGTCACATGTGTATGTGAAACTAGAAAATGCACTAAGTAATTTTCAAATAAAATAATAATATGATGACTCTAATGACAGTATCCGCATTTTATAAACATACGTAGGGCGTAAAAGGTTTCCACTGTAGTCCACATTCTAGAGCTATGGATTTACTTCTTTATTTGAGCAAGTGTCAGCAAAGAACTGGCAGTATAAAGAGATAAGGCCCTAAACAAAGTCTGGTAAAACAGTAGGCCTCTATAAATTGATAAAATTTATTGAATAAATATAGGTATTGATAAATATAATTTCTATGACAGTCTAGAAAATACCTACGAATAGTCTAGCCTAGGTCCTAGGCCTACCCCTACACTTAACTAGCCTATTGAATCCTAGGCTACCAAAACATCCTTACTGAACCAACGAACTGTCATTGTGACAGAACTACTAGGGGCCTAGGCCTAGGCCTACGCCTTGTACAATGTACATTTTACGCCTAGGCCTAGGCCTATTACAGGCCTAGCTGTGTACTAAACGTCCTTGAAGCTTCCGTTATTGAAGCTCAAGACATTTCATCCTTCAAAATAACTAGGCCTAATATAGCATAATGATTTCTTCTAGCCTACTATCTGTATACGTACGTTAAAGTGATCTTGACAACAATACATTGTTGACTTGGATTTTGGGACATCTCGTTTGGCTGCTTTCATCCAGTTCTTTCTTCTCTTAGCATCCTTCGGAACACTAACAAATATTTTAGTTGGTGTCTTTACAGTCGTATTCGTACATAGTGGAACAAAACACCACTTGTATGGAATTTTGTACCTGCGTTTTCGTTTGCAATCCAACTCGGGCGATGCAGCCATCGCAACAGCTATGCAACAGCTGTGTTGGGAGTGGGACTGTTGGCCTGCGCCAATGCCTGCGCTGGCAGGCAGCGTAGAGGCCGTGTACGTCATAAAGATGGCGCTTCGTTCAAACATCGTTTTCGAGCGCGGTAAAGGGAGGGAAAACTACTTATTTATTTTCTCCGTCAAAAAAGGAAAAAATAAATTGTTTTGAATTGCATTGCTCTTAGACGTGTAATATCTTCATAGTAGAGTAATAAAATTGTGTTATGCAAGTAGCCTATTGAAGTGATGGACACACAATCAGCTGTCAAAATAATAAAATTGCAACCATAGAAATAAAAACAAGTGTAGCAATAGTAACTGCTCGTCATTTAAAACTTTTAATGATAAACAACAACTAAGTGAAAGTTTTGTATGTGTATTTGTTTGTTTTTTGTGTTGTTTTCCAAAATCAGAAGACATTATTTTTTGACAGCTTGTTGTTTGTCCATCGATTCAATTCATTTGTTTCATTGTTGTCTTTTGGTGTTGCTAGTGCCCTATACACACAATCATTTCAACAATACGAATTTCTAAGTCATTGATAATTAGTGCACTGGCTTCTAGAGGGGTCTTCGGTGAATTCTAGCAGGCAGAGCTCAGTGGCCGGAACGCTCGCAGCGCTGCAGTGTAGTCGTTTGTTGTACGCGTTCCCATAGGGTAGAGGCCCAACTACATCGGCAGTCTACCGCCTTATGCTGCCCAACATACTTTAGTTGGGTAGTAGAATTCGTCAAGCAAGCGTATACACAACGACAGAGCTTTCGGTTGTGTTCGGATATCTTCGGCCAGGTAGCCGACCAATCAGGCTTCGTCATCGCGTCGCTTGGCGAACCCCTACTACCCGACTAAAGTATGTTGGGCAGTAAAAGGCGGTAGAGAAACTACCGACGGCGTTGGGCCTCTACCTTATATTACTCACTCAAAGATATTATACCTACTCTCAGTTAAATAAGTGTTATTGATTTACAAACCGTACAGCGCACGTTTTTTAAAGATCCGTTCCAAATCGTCGAAATTAAGTATTTTGTGTACAGGATATATGACCATTTTCAAAATTGATCTATGGGGAACCTTAGATAGAATTAATCACGGACATCTAGATCTTCAATGACAACAATGCACATTGAAATTAAATTTGAAAACAAGTATTTATTGTTGTGCATATTGTTGTCATTGAAAATCTAAGTAGCCATGTTTAATTCCATCTAAAGGGTCCTAGATTAAATTTAAAAATGGTATATTCTATTGGCCACTCAAAATAGACTGGACGCATTCTGGTGGCAAGAAAATACACTACTATAAACAGGAGTTTATCCGTCAATTGTTCTCAAATTGATAAATCATCAACGGCGTAGATCAAGACGTTGCTTAGCAGCGCTATCTAGATTTATAAGTTTTCAGTCTGCAATAGTTAAAACGATATAAAATTCCCGTTGCAAAGAGCTCGTATTATTCTTGATAAAAAAAAAATATTCTGCGATTTCGGTAACTTTCCACGTTCACAACTTTACAAAAAAAAAGAGTTGTAAAGATCTCTCTTTGAGACGGTCGGTCTACGCGGCTGCTTCTTCGCATGGAGTGGACTGTATGTACATCAGCTTACTTTAAGTTCACATTTAACTGCCCTGTTTGTATAAACGGATAATCTTCAGACTCGGAGTGGCTAGACGTGGGGGGCGGGGGGGGGGGGGGGGGGGTGAGGGGGGGTGTGGAGGGAGTGAAGCCGGACCATCTGATGCCCTCTAGGGTGTTTCGGAAGAATATTCCGGCTGACCGATATTATGCGGGATAACCAGTTGGGGGTTGAGAAAGCTTCCCCTTTCATCTGTAGTTCCTACTTGAAGGAAAACGTTTATAAATATACTTTTTTTTTTTTTTTGTCCTGTGCAGAGTTGGCCTCTTCAACCATTCTTCGGGGTGATCGGTATGCGAATACTGACTGCCGCTTGAGATTTTAGACACCATTGACATTTACAACACTGTCAACAAAGGAGGCGAAGGCTAAGTTGGTCTTTATGTGTATAGGGATTGGCAGGGTGCTTCTTAATTTCTTTGGTTTGAACCAAATATAATTTGAATAGGACTGGCAGTCCATGCATGGGTAGTAGGTCAACGTTGTTTTATTGTTAAATGACAAATCATCAATGACCTGGATAAGGAGGCTGCTTAGCGGCGCTGTTTGTTACCTTGACTCTTCGATAGTCAGCGTTTTCTCCGTCTTCCTATCGACAAAAAAAAAACGATGTCGATCTTTAGTATTTTACTTATGTCGACGTCAGTTCCCATAAAATAGTGGACTATTTTGCTGACTAGGGATCTATCAGTCACATCCTGGCTGATATATTATAGGTTCTTTCAAAGGGCTTCTAAATCCCCGAGCGGGATATCAACGAAATCCAGAACCATCTAACTCATTTGCGCAACGTTAAAATGCAGATGTTTATCGATTAGGCGTTGGTCTAGTAAACCGCGGTCTCTGCGTTCCAGGTTCGAATCCTGGCTTGGGCATGGATGTCATGTGGCGTATTTTCATCCTCACCATCACCCACTTATCGTTTCTATTAGCCTCGTTGTAAAAGTATGGGAGGTAAAACCCCAAATATCATCATCATCAATAATAAATGGGAGATATAAGAAAGAAGCGCAACATTATTGCGTATCAACGCTCTATACCCGCTCGGGAGCTGGTGCTGCATATCCTGCATCGATGCAGCTACACCGGACAAAGTTGTCCCAACGAAAGTATTCTGATGCTCACGACACAGCCGAGTCCAAGGTGACAACTTAATTCACTACTTCGCTAATTCCTACCGTCTAATCTAAACATGTCCATTGGGGATAATTTAAAACCTTCCGTTGGTTACCTGTAACGGTGAGCGTGGCCAAACCGCCTGTGCACTCGACTAAGCCGAACCATGATGCATTTACGAATGTGTGAAAGAACGCCAGGTATCTGTTGATTTTTTTTCAATTGGCGCGGTTGAACGGGGCCTTAGACAATGTCCTGAGATCGGTATGCAAATATTTTCATTGGGACTAGTATACAAGCGGTGTAGAGCTGCGTTGTTCGGGACAAAAAACCACGCAAGTGATACATTCCTTGCATAGATTCATGCAGAGAATGCAGGCATAGGAATTAGTGGATTCCTTCCAAATACCCCAATAGGGAGTATTCACGTATTGCGCATGGTGGCCACATTGGAGGCCACAATGGCATGTGATTGGTAGTTCATTGCTACTATGTTTCAGCTGGCGTTCGATGCAAATTCAACTGTTCTCTAACTTTGGTTTGCTATTATTACTTAAAATCAACATAAGCAAACTCTTTAGTCTCGATTACTCTTTTAATCGTTACAAAGACATACAATAATCATTTCCGTACACTTTATCGGGGAATATACGTGTTCAAACTTGTCATATTTCCCCGTAAACAACATATTTGTTTTCTATTGACAGCTAAATGAAACTTGAAGTAGTATTATAGGTGGCCTCCAATATGGCCGATGTGACGTCACGTGAATACTCGCTATAGCTTTCCAATAATCCATGCACCGCCTTGTGAGGTAGTGCGACCTTAGAACATTCGTCTGCGGGTGTCGGTGGTGCATCACGACAGGAAGCGGAAACTCGCGACGAGTTATCCGTCCCTCGACGCGGCTGTGCGGTCGACCCTCTCTCGCCGCACGGGGGCGTCGACGGCAACCACAGCCACGTCGGCGTCCTCGCTCGGCTTGACCTCCCCCGCATCGCTGTGACCCACACACAGAGATCGTGGTTCTACGACGTGGACCGGGTTGTTGTGGGCCCTCATCAATTCAACACTCAAACCGCAGCAATGAGCCAAGAGAGAGATAGAGGCTATACGGTTGTTTTAGAGGATTTTTATGGGCGCTGACATCTTTAAATTTGACGCCATTGAAGTACTGCTGCAAATTAATTCAACACTATAAAGAAGGCGTCTACCATTGTTACCAGTATTGGTAAAAATAACACGGCCAACTATATGACACGAAAAATCCTACCACGGTCTTCTTGATCTCCTAGAGCAGCACTTTGATGGCGACAACTAAAACAACCGTCAACGAAAATATTCACATACCGATCTCAGGTCATTGTTTACTGCCCTATTCGCCAAAACAAGTGATAACAGATGGCAGCACTACAAAATCAAAATGGCGGATCATTGCGGTATAAAGTGATCGTACGCCCCCTCATGGCCCCCTGCACACGTGTATTTTAGGGTTTAATTTCTTAAGTATTATTGTTGTTATTATTGTTGAATAATTGTCTGCAATAGAAGAAAATTCTAACGTTAGGTGGGCAGTAGTTATTAGGTTTGTAGGTGACGGCTTACGGCCGTATAAGGAGGGGGAAGCTGTTTTGGAAGCAAATCACGTCATATGCTGCAGAATCAATGGTTGAACCAAAGACATTTGCGTTGTGCTTACAAACCTCAAAATTGACCGCCTCACAAATTGGAAGTTATGCTTACAGTACGTGATGAAGTCACTAACAACAGGTGCCACTGCCTAGGCTAGGCCTACACCACAAAAATACCTAGGTCCTAGTGTATTGTCACCTTGACATGGGCCTAGGCTAGGCCTAGCCTTACTTTACAATTGTACTTATTTATTGTCTAGGCCTGGGGCCTATACTATTCAATAATGCAGTTGTTAGTATGTAAATAGACAATCAAACTCCTCATAATCACATTGTATAGGTAGGCCTAGGGGTAGGCAAAAGGGTCTAAGTAGGCCTACTTATACGTTCTTGGTGCGACTTCTTTCATTGACAGCTAGGCCGACTAGGGACAAGGCCTAGCTACCTAGCCCGAGACGTTACACCCATTTTGACAGCTGGATAGGCCTAGGCCTACTCTGACTTGGGATTGGCATCTCTGCTAGGGCCTAGGCATAAGACATGTATCTATATTTCCTCATTAATCTAGCTTACCAATGGTTAAAAAATACTTGGTAGGCCTAGGCCTAGTGGTAGCAAAGTGTCTTATCTTTGGTGGTAGGGAAAAGGGTTTAAGTATACGTTCTTGGTCTAGGCCTATAGGCTTACGACTACCGTACTTTCATGACAGCTAGGCCGACTAGGACATTGGGTTTAGGGTCTAGGCTTAGCTACCTAGCCCTAGACGTTACACCCATTTTGACAGCTAGATAGGCCTAGGCCTACTCTGACTTGGGATTGGCATCTCTGCTAGGGCCTAGGCATAAACCAAGGATCTATATTTCCTCATTAATCTAGCTTACTAATGGTTTAAAAATTCTTCTTGCATACCGGGCAGTATATAGTCTTGGTTTGTAAAGTGCAAGCCACACACATACATAAACTTTGTTACAGGTTTCCCGATTTTCAACACGTGTGCCCATCTCTTTCTAAACGTAATGTCTTTAGAAAAAAGGTGGAAACATACACCTTTCCCTTTACTGTTGCAATGAGGAACGGAGCAATAGCGATTACAATTATTGTATTTGCCATGGAGACTGAATCAAGAAGTCAGCGTGCCTTGTTTACATATGGGAAAATCGCCGCCATTGCCCACCAATACCGCAATGAGTAGTTCACGTGAAGGCCGCCGCAGCGCTGCGATAGACTTTTTTTCGCGAATTCAACCGCGCCAATTGAAAGGAAATCAACAGATATACTAGTCCAAACGAAAGTATTCGCATACCGATCTCAGGTCATTGTCTACTGCCCTATTCAACCGCGCCAATTGAAAGGAAATCAACAGATATACTAGTCCAAACGAAAGTATTCACATACCGATCTCAGGTCATTGTCTACTGCCCTATTCAACCGCGCCAATTGAAAGGAAATCAACAGATATACTAGTCCAAACGAAAGTATTCGCATACCGATCTCAGGTCATTGTCTACTGCCCCTTTCAACCGCGCCAATTGAAGGAAAAGCAACAGATATACTAGTCCCAACGAAAGTGTTCGCATACCGATCTCAGGTCATTGTCTACTGGCCCCTTTCAACCGCGCCAATTGAAGGAAAATCAACAGATATACTAGTCCCAACGAAAGTATTCGCATACCGATCTCAGGTCATTGTCTACTGCCACTTTCAACCGCGCCAATTGAAAAAAAATCAACAGATACCTGGCGTTCTTTCACACATTCGTAAATGCATCATGGTTCGGCTTAGTCGAGTGCACAGGCGGTTTGGCCACGCCCACCGTTACAGGTAACCAAAGGAAGGTCTTAAATTATCCCCAATGTACCTGTTTAGATAAGATGGTAGGAATTAGCGAAATACAAAATTACGTTGTCACCTTCGACTCGGCTGTGTAGTAAGCATCAGAATACTGTCGTTGGGGCAACTATACTTAAAACTAGTAATTACTAATTATACACATTAATGTATTGAAAACATGCGTAGTTGACATAGTTATGATATGCATCTTTAATTGTAACCAAATCAATATAAAATAAGTCATATTATTTAAGCCATATTGTTTAATCTTAGCCTATTAACCAAAATGCGCATTATTTTTTAACTAAACCCTGATATGTTTCGCGCCACTTATAGTAAAATATTAATCCGCAATATATTACCAATGTACACATGTTTTCCAAACTGCGTGACACCCCACAATTTTTGAGTAATTGACCCCGGTTCGTACCTCCGTTAGGGAAATAATACCCCATTAACCAAACGCGCATCATTTTTTAACTACACGCTACAAGGCTGAGTTGAGGAGAGCTTGAGTGTGAATTAATATATACTTAATATATACTTACATTAAGTATATTACAGTATTTGGTAATTCTTTGTTGTAATGTAACATTATCATCCCCGCAACATTTAATATTTAGACAGAAGGAAATATAACCAGTAATATATTCCATCAGTGTAGATTTGACGTGTAACGGATTGAATTGATACCCAAGGGGGTAGGATGTGGTGAGGGGGGGGGGGGAAAGGGGGTGAACCGTAACATTCATCAATATGGACACAGGATCCCGTATATATATATTCAGGTCTGACTGTGGGCTGTATCACTAATTACATAGTGGGAGTCTAGATTTGTAGTCATGAGACACTGTGAGGCGCACAAAGGAAGGGGGGGGGTGGTGATGGAGGGGGTGGAGGGGAGGGAGGTGTCAACGTGACACTGTACAACGTACTTATTGCTTCGCGTATATAGAGAGGATACTCAAAGCCATTCAAGAGAAGAGGACACGATCCTTGACTAGACGATTAGATGACTTAGAGATGAGAGTACCGAGAGAGAGAGAGAGAGAGAGAGAGACAACAGACAAACAGAAAACGGACAGACAGACAGACGGTTAAGAAAGAGTAAAAAATAAATAAATATTAAATATATAGTAAACAAATTTGTTTTAAGGGGGCCAGGAAGAGAGAAGAAAGGAGAGGGAGAGGAAGAGGGAAAGATTGAGTAAATGAGTTAGGGAGACGGAGAGTGGAAGGGAACGATGTGGAAGATATAGGAAGAGAGGAAGTGAGCGGAGAGGGCTAGTTTATAGGAGAGATGTAGAGTAAGAGAAAGAGAGTGAGAGAGTCAGTAAGAGAAACGGGTATAGGGACAGGGATAAGGACAGTTAGAGGTAAGAGACATTAAGTGAAAGAAAGAGGGCGAAGTCATGAGAGAGGGTGTGAGAGAGACGGAAACACCGACGGATGGCCCGGCGTAATATTCTTAGGAAAGTTCGATTGTGTAACAAGAATCCAATCAAGAACACGGTTGATTGTGTGTATTTAGCTAGGTAATAATAATATACAACTAGTGTAAGAATAAACATGTAGATAAAATTGACACGTTCATTGAAAAATGTATCATATCTGTGTGTGCACGTTTACAACATTTGGGTGTAACATCAATTACAATTTTGAGAGATTTTGATTTGACACGTGATTATCAATAATTGGCGTTTAACGCTGTACTCACTACTAGGTAAGGTCATAATGGCTTTGAGGCGGACACTGGATGAAAAAGACAAGTAGGAGGGATAAAAATTATTTAGGCCTATAATGAGTGAAAATGGGGAATTGGTGGACCGATTTCGTTACCTGTTACGACGGGTAGGGTCACCGTGGGCCATATTCCAACGTGGAATTTTCAGAGATCATTTGAGTGAAGATCATGCGGCCATGTTTAAGTCTGCGGCATGATAACGGAAGCGTTTTAAAATTGAAGCCTTTGTAGAATGCAAATTTACATAACTAATGTAAATTCTCCTTTTTTTTTGTGGTGAGCGTGTACTGGGAAATTTTGTCTCTCTAAAACACCGCACAAAACTCTCGCCCCAAAAACTTAATTCGATATTTTACTCTACTCCTTTTTTCTACGCATTAATTACACTTTAATTAAATTAGTTAATTTACGCGAAGTCTCGCTAAAAACATTTTTTTTTAAATGTTGGGCGTAATTAAAATAATGAAATGTTTTTGTAGAAACTAAACTATGTATAATAAACAACAAGAGAGAGAGGTATACATAACATATACAGGAAGAGAGAGAGAGAGAGAGAGAGGGAGGGAGAGAACATTTAGTAATTTGGATTTTCGTCAGTTTAGACATTACATTCGGATAAAAGATGATTTTCACAATTGATCTAGAAAGCTGTGATTATCTCTATCTAAGGATCCTTCGTCCTTATAGTTATGTGAAGGTGCATTTTTACTGTTGTGCATTGTAGATCTAGAGGGCCGAGATTAGCTCTATCTAAGGGTACTATAGACCAATTCTGATTTCTGAAAAAGGTCTATAGGGAACCCGCAACTGACGTCACATCCGGACTACAACAATGGAACAAATGATTTAACTGATGGACAAACAATCAGCTGTCAAAACAATAAAATTGCAACAATAAAATTAAAAACATGTGTAGCAATAGTAACTGCTCACCATTTAAAACTTTTAATGATAGACAACGAATAAGTGAAAGTTTTGTATGTGTATTCGTTTGGTTTTTGTTTCGTTTCCCAAAATCAGGAAATTTTTTTGACAGCTTGTTGCTTGTCCATCGATTCAATTCATTTGCTTCATTGTTGTGCTTTTAGTGTTGCTACTTGCTAGTAGCCTATTGAAACGTATTTGTGCATAAAACAGCGCATCGCGTGGCCTCGTGATCGCGCAGGCACGACAGACGACCCTAAAGCCGCCGACTAACATCACAACACAACACAACACAACGCGAAGCTCTTGTTGTAAATATTTGACCGCGTAGACGTTTCTCGCGAGTCACCTCACCTCACTAACTAATTCATATACGAAAAAGAGAGAGAGAGAGAGAGAGGTAGAAGAAAACCCTTCTCAAACTCTCTCTCACAAGAATCGTGTTATAAAATATTTACCATACTGAAGACTGAAGTTTTTTTTGTTTTTTTATATTAAAATTTTAAAATTCGCATTTGTGTTTGTTTTGAGAGTGTGACGGCGGGGGAGGGGGGGGGGAGGGGGGGGGGGTCAATGCTTAGCGTTGTAACATAAGCAGGCATTCACGGTGGCAAATAACTGCGGGTACTGCTTTGCTATCGCTCGATTACCGATTTGAAAGAAGAGTCGCAATAGGGAAATAAAATTATGAAAATAATAACCAACTGGTACAGTTCTGTGTTTTAGTTGGAAAACCAGCTCTGTAAGAAATATGTGTTTACTTTTATTGTCAAGGGGAACAAAGGATGTAATATCGAGTCTCGAGATTAAAGCTGAAAATCGTAAATTTTCTTGGCAGAAACATTTCTGGTTACAGAATGCACCCCGCACATGTTTTATTTAATGCCTTTACGTCCACCTAGCCATTATGGTGAATTTAAATAAATAAATACATAAATAAATAAATAAATAAATAAATAAATAAATAAATAAATGAATGAATAAATAAATAAATAAATAAATAAATAAATAAATAAATAAATAAATAAATAAATAAATAAATAAATAAATAAATAAATAAATAAATAAATAAATAAATAAATAAATAAATAAATAAATAAATAAATAAATAAATAAATAAATAAATAAATAAATAAGTAAGTAAGTAAGTAAATAAATTCGCATTTAGAGTCTACCCACTCAGTAACGAAACTTATTTTCAGCGGGGGACTTTAATTTAAAGCGACTAAACCAACCCTGTAGGCTCCGAACACCGTTGACGAGTGAGCGATAACCAATAGAAGATCTAATGTAAATATGATACACACGAATCAGTGATTGGACAGTGCGAACGAACACCTGCGGACAAATGTCAAAATCAACAGGGCCGATTCAGAACAACTTTGAATTTATTGAGTGCTTCGTTGCTAAGACGGCTCCAAAGTCACCGTTTACTTATTCCTAGGACAAGAAGAAATGGAACTGAATCCTTAATAGATAAGGTAACCAGACGTACCGGTTTGACCGGTACAGTACCGTTATCGGAACACTTGCACCGGTGTCCCGAGAGGCTCATTAAAAATACGTATTTTTTACCGGTTTGTAATTTTTAGGGATTAGGTGTTCCGGTAATCTGTCTATAAAGACAACGCAGTCGATTGTAACAGTGGGGGGGGGGGGGGGGGGCTTACAGTTGCTCTAGCCCTCGACGCATTCGCAGACGCTGACTCACACAGTCACGCACTCACTCAACTCACAGTCAGCAGTTTATTCCGTCAACAGGCGGCTGGCGAAATACGACCGGACATAACATGACCACAAAAATGTACCCACATTCATTTAAATACTTAATGTGTATTAATTAAAATAAATATGAATAATAACGTATTGATATTTATTTTGTTTTATTAATTCATGTTAGAAAGCTGCTTTCTGGGCATTTTGCACGCAAATTTGAATTATAAGTGTTCGCCTCTTTCGACTGACCAGACCCCGTGCTTGTTCACGGAGTTCGTTTGTCCCGGTTTGCAATATTCAAAATATGGTCAACTTATTAATAGAAGTTAAAAAACTTCTGTCTGAACCGGGATTTGAACCCGAGACCTTCTGCATTGGAAGCAGGGATGGAGCAACGAGCCATCTACTCTTTTTATGAATGTATCTTTGTTCCAATCAATACTTTATCGTTTTTCAAATGTTCTTAATTACCTTTTTTTATTGTGCAACGTTTGCTGGACACCTTTCACACCTTATTAAGGACATCTGCAAAACGGAAATATTTATTCGAATAAAAAAACATTCATAAAAAATACTTCTTCTTCTTCTTTCGAACACCCAGAGTTGGAACTTATGCCATTCTCTGCCTAGTTGCCCAATAAAGGTTTGCCACATATTTCCTTCTTGCTATATTTTACCCCTCTATTAGATCCCTTTCTAAGAAAAAACACTAATTTTGATTATTTTTTTTGCGACAATTTAAAACCATTCTAAAACAATTTTTAACAGACCGAATTTGGGTGTTCCACAATTGTTAGATGAAGAATTATTCGGGACTGAAGTCATTTTACCCGTAGCTACATCAACTGCGGTTCACTATTTCGTTTTGTCGCCTTGTCCGGAATACCGTTACCTCTCTTGTGTTATAATTGTGAGTTTACTGTGTTGGTGTATTGTGCTCTAACCGCAAGATTACATCCGTTGCAGACTGGGCCATGTAAATTAGACCCCCCCCCCCCCCTTGATGTTTCTGCTCACTGTTTAGAAGGTGCGCGATTTGCATATAGGGCGGCCGTAAGTCTAGGGGATATACAACCGTCTCGTAATTCACCGTTATATATGGTACTCGTAGACAACCTAGCTCGTAGCATTTTGTTGCTTCTTTTCATGATACTGTCTGTCCAAACGGTAGAGTTTAACACATAAATATAATTATAAACTGCCAGGGTCGTAACTAGAGGTTTGTCCCGGGTGAAAATCGGGAATATACTATTTTGAATTGCTAATACCACTGTAAATGCACTAAAATTTATTTGAAAACATGCTTTAAAGTCGTTAAACCACTCCAATCACACTATAAGGAATGGATCGACAAATTTCCCGGGGCTACGCGCCCCGGACCCGCATTGGCTGGGGGGCCTCCGCCCCCCCCCCCCCCCCATTGTTCTTGTCCCAATCATACCCGGGTGATTTCTATCCTAGTTACGGCCCTGCCCCTGTTTTATTTCTCTATGGCCCTGCCGGCATAATCAATATTTTTGGACCCTCAGTTACTCGGGTAGTTTCACGATCCTAGTTTACTTTACACACCCCTGTAAACTGCCATAGGCCTACTAAACAAGGGCAACCACGTCACCAACACTTGACATGAGACTTTGTGCAATTTTAGAAACATTTTACACAATATCATACATATAGATTTAGCATGGTATTCCCGGGAAAATCATTTGATTAAAATACACATTGTAGTTCGTAATACGCTGTATGTTGCGGTAAATATCGTTTTGAATCAAGTTAGAAATAATTGATAGATCAATAATCGAATTACCTTGACATATGTTGTTATTTTGATGATTTGTATCATCTCTCAATGTTCATTTTGAAGCACTTGGAAGATCGGATGATTCAGATGTGAGGTTAGGCCTAGAACCAATCTGCCGGTGGAATATTTTCCGCACACGTTTGTTCAGTATTTGGATGAATGTCAGCAACAGAAACACTAGGCCTAGATTCAGTACACAGATTAGAACCAAACTTGTTCCTATTTGATTGAAAACGAGGCATTATAGTACTTATAATTCACAGAAACACACTCGACATCCACACATGTCAGATTTAGCTGTCATACTGTGTGTCATGCAGTCATGCTTGTGAATATCGATAGTCGAATGCTAAGATACAGTAACCGAATGCCAACGTTTGAAAGAAAAAATCCACTAGAGTACAAAACAAAAACCACTGACATCATTTTTCAAATTCGAGTTATCTATTTGGGCAGAAGTGTTGGATGTGTGCCGAGTGTTATAATACGCAATATGATGCGTTTATATTAACTCAAATATTGATTTTACCCATTTGTATTCAGAAAAGTCAAGATAAAAACAAAATCGGTTGACTGTTATTTTTTGCTAGCGTGGTTGCTTTATTCATTAATTTTCAATTAAACCTGCAGGAATGGCGCTTGATTTAAAGCTAATTAATTGTCGAGAATACTTATCCCGGGGATCAGTGAATTCCTGCGACCGAAGTGAAGCATCGTCAGAGATAATTGCCTTTCAACCGACTGACGACTTTGAAGCGATCACGTTTATTTAGACGGAGAGAAACCCTGATTAAATATCAAGTAGAACACAAATATTTTGGTCCTCGTAGAATTTTGTCAAGAGCCATTCAGAAATCTAATTTCGATCTTGGGAAAGTGGTTAAGCGACATTGTATACATCGGGGAAATGTTGGGGAAATTATTTACATAACTTTGGGTAGGAAATTGAAAGCATTCAGAAAGAGTGGCTGGCTACATTTTTTATTACAATGTAGACGGTTCGCGTGGGATTTGGGGTCCTAAATTGATTTTGGAGTACTGAAAGGAAGTGACAAGTTTGATTTAGTGGATATAAGTTAGTTTATCATGTTTGAAAATAGTTTCAATGTACAAAAAACGGTTTAGGTCCGGTTCCACCAAACAGATTTAAACTCTGGTTGAACGAAGCTACACTTATTTTTAAACTTAACAGGGAAAGATACCTCTACGTGAAAAACCAAACATTTTTATTTTTAAATTATATCACAAGAATGGGCTTCTTAATCGAAAATCTGAATCAGCAGCGCACTGTGTTTTGGTAAGCCCTACAGACTGAATGAAATATCATAACCATTAGCGTAGTTATTTTGATTATTAATGTCATAATTATTAATAAAATTAATAATAATATATAAAAACTTACTGATTACAATGTAAGACACAACTTAGAGCATTCAGTGTGTAGAGGTTACTAAACCAAAGTGCGCTGTTGATTCTCAGCCGAGGCCCATTCTTGTGATATAATTCATAAATTAAAATTTTGTTCGGTTTTTCACGTAGAGGTATCCTTCGCTGTTAAGTAAACCATGCCCTGAATTCCGACAAGTTTTGTTAGCTCAACAGAATCAACGACGTGAAAGGGCGAAGAGCAACTCAAAACGTGGTAGTCATTAATCTTAAAGACAGACAATCACTGAAGCACTCACGACTTACATATAATGAATGATATTGATCTGTTCAGGGCAGTTATTAATGTTCTGTTATCTTATCTTACACTACACAACTAAGCTGTTCTCCCTTGGCTTGTCCGCTGACTCACAACTCGCAATACTTTCCTGTGTAACCCAGGTTGCACAATATTGTACGGTAAGCAACCTAGGGCTAGGTCAGTAGGGGGGTGGGTGACCACTATTCCACGGAACACTATCGTTGGTAAGAGCAGATTGGAGGGTTCGAAAGCTTCGTTCTTCTCGTCAACTGCTTGGCAGTCTAGGTCAGTGGAGGAACCTGTATGACTGGTCAAACTTACACCGTCCTTTCGGATGATACGGAAAGCCGATGGTCCCTTTGGTACTTTTCGACAGGAGTAGGCTACGTGAAGGTACCAGGCTTCCCCTCCTCCCTTCCACATTATCATTCATCAATCATCGAGTTGTATTGTGCCCTACACTGGCCTTTAATTTTAATAAAATAAATAAATTATTGAACGGTAACAATATTTATTTCGAGTTTATAATAGGGAAGTCTCATGAGTCTCCAATATGTGTTGAAATATATTAAATAAATAGATTTTCATGTAAAAAAATAAACCCCGTAATCTAAAAGTGTTTAAAGTAATTAATTCAATTTCTACAAGGGTTCAAAGATTTCGATTTTCTGTTTCCCGCACTTTTTTTTTAAACGGCCTGTTACCTCATTACTTATAGGCATTCCAGAATTCAACGATTACTCAACGAAGTCAACATACACGTTCCAATGTTCAACGGATTTATCACCGGTCGTGTGCCAGAAATCATCGGTGAGTCTTCGTTGAGTAACCAGACTCAACTAGGAAATAGTTCGATGACCCGTTGACATACGGCGGGAATGTAGTTCAGTTTCAAAATGGATGGAGTGCTTCTGCAGTCTGTTGCAAAAGAAACAACAGCAGAGAATGTTCAAGGTTTAACTTGAGTCGTCGAAAAGCAGGCTCGAAATGTGGACCAATCCTGTTCATCAACTTCTTTAATTAGAACGAAACTAGCATTAATTAACTATCAGAAGAATTCACTACAATCGACTGGCATGAAGCAAAATAAATAACTTAGGGCCGGTATTTCAATGTCCAGTTAAAATCTACCTAACAGTTAAATTGTTTTCACCATGACAACGGCCAATAGAAATACACCAAACTGGGCTTACCTGACAATTAAATTTACTTGACACTTTAACTGGACATTGAAATACCGGCCCTTACTGTGACAGACGTTCTATTAAGACGAAAATGACGTCTAAAATCTTCGTCGTCATAGTGTTCAACTACATTTACAACATAATTTCTAATTTTAGTCCGTTTGCGCCTCGGTTTTAATGCGTCGTCAGAGTTTTCGGAGTCTTCAGAATCTGAAATAAACGCAGAACATGCTGAAACGACCGAAGCGATGATGGGAGGAATAATTTCTAATACTTTGGTATATCATTTTGTAGGTTATGGATGATCGCGCCAACCCTGGTCATCGCTAGTGTTCCAATATTCACCGACAATTGCACTCAACGATGACGTCATTTACCGTTGAGTTGGTTGCATTTTCGTTGAATTTTGGAATGCGTTTCTTGTATCAAGTCACTGTTTATGAATAAACTCGCCACTGCCTCCTAGATCAAACAATGAAACTTATTACTCGAGCCGTTGTCAAAACTGGCAAGCGGTTGTCAAATCCTCAGAAAATGAATAACTAAACAAAAGGCGGTCTGATATTATGATATTATTATTGTTATTATTAATTATTATTATTATTACTATTATTATTATTATTATTATTATTATTATTATTATTATTATTACCATTATTATTTATTATTATTATATCTACATTATTATGTATTCTTTCAAGTCACGATTTCACGTATGCTTCTCACTGATAAGATTTGGAAAGAGGAGTTATAGTGTGTATGATTGGCTGATTGCATCATACAAGTAGTGACGCCATGGCCCGTTTTTGCCGCCAAAATTATATGGAAAACTTTAACCTCGTTTTTATCAATGAAAATTTGTTCTTAGTTACACAAATGAAATATGGTTGTGTTTTGCCAGTTGATCCTAATATAGAATAATAATAAAAATAATACATGAGACTTCCCTATTCAAGTTAGTAAAGGAGCGGATTCGATAGTACGGTCACATGAGAAGAAGGAATGGTAACAGAATCCCAAAACTAGCTTTGAGTAGCAAAATGAAAAAATAGTGGTAAGACCACGAGACAGATGGCTAAACTAGGTGGACGCAGTTGTGAAGGAGAGAGAGGTGGTGGGAGAACTGGTGTCGTGGGAAGAGGAGTATTAAGATGAGGTGGGAAGAGGAGAATGAAGATAAGGAGTGGGCAGTGGTTGAGGAGAGGGGGAGGTGGTAGGAGAGATGGTGTCGTGGGAAGAGGAGAATGAAGATAAGGAGTGGGCAGTGGTTGAGGAGAGGGGGAGGTGGTAGGAGAGATGGTGTCGTGGGAAGAGGAGAATGAAGATAAGGAGTGGGCAGTGGTTGAGGAGAGGGGGAGGTGGTAGGAGAGATGGTGTCGTGGGAAGAGGAGAATGAAGATAAGGAGTGGGCAGTGGTTGAAGAGAGGGGGAGGTGGTAGGAGAGATGGTGTCGTGGGAAGAGGAGAATGAAGATAAGGAGTGGGCAGTGGTTGAGGAGAGGGGGAGGTGGTAGGAGAGATGGTGTCGTGGGAAGAGGAGAATGAAGATAAGGAGTGGGCAGTGGTTGAGGAGAGGGGGAGGTGGTAGGAGAGATGGTGTCGTGGGAAGAGGAGAATGAAGATAAGGAGTGGGCAGTGGTTGAGGAGAGGGGGAGATGATGAGAGAACTGGTGTCGTGGGAAGAGGAGTATGAAGATGAGGTGCCGAGCTTGGCAGGCCGGTTCTGCACCCCTATTTGGCTCAACGAAAAAATACTTGCCAACAAAATGTCCACAGAATCTGAAATAAGTCAAGAACTCGTACAAAATACTTCAATTACCGTTTTCAACTTGAAACCCTGGGGAATCATCATAGTATTGTGGGAACATCATATTAAATAACATACAAGGAGGCGGATTCACAAAAGTTCTGTCTTCGAGCTTTATAATATTGGTCATACCTACAACCACTATACAAGAAATGAATCTAGTAGTGAATCTCGACTAATTTTCTTCCAGCAAACACGTGCGCACGTAGTTTCTATGCCAGGGGCTGTGGTCCTAGCATAGAGGTAGGTGAGGAGTCGGTAAAGTAGTACTACTACATATTTTTATGATGAAAAAGGTAGGCCCTACCGTTGAGTGAGTAATAAAGAGTAGAGTCGCAACGCAATCGGCAGTTTGTCTACCGCCTATTACTGCCCAACATACTTTAGTCCAAGGTCCTCTTGATCTCCGCCTAGCGGATGCTCGTCGAACTCCCAAGTTAGGTCGTCGCAAGGGAACCAAAATCGCCATTTTGTATCCCACTAAAAAAACTGTTATAATAATTAAATATCCATTGTAGATCATGTAATACAATACTTGAAACACCTATAAGAGACATTTTGATAGAATACAATGATTATAGATTATAAAATATGATGATATTTCCTTTTTAGGAGGTAATTCTATTTGACAGATCACTTCATTTGTTTTCTTCCACATTTCTCCCATTTGAATAACATGTGATTTTTAACATTGTGGAACGGACTGCGACGACCTAACTTGGGAGTTCGACGAGCCTCCGCTATAGGCGGAGATCAAGAGGACCTTGCTTTAGTCGAGTAGTAGGAGTTTGCCAAGCGAAGCGACGAAGTTGCTTTCGGCTGGCTTCGCATATCTTCGGCAAAGTAGCCGACCAATCAGGCTCCGTCATCGCGTCGCTTGGCGAACTCCTACTACCCGACTCAAGTATGTTGGGCAGTAAAAGGCGGTAGACAAACTGCCGATTGCGTTGCGACTCTACCCTATATTACTCATCACTCAACGGTCTTACAAGTATTTTACCACTACGCGCGCTAGTGTCTCAGGGAAGCAGCCGTGCCCAAGCCTTTCAATACGCCTGGATACATTCTTTATACTCTGGTAGCAGCCAATGAGGTTCCAGGGTCTATAGGCAGTATTCACGTTACGTCACATCGGCCATATTGGAGGCCACCTATAGTACTTTTTCAAGTTTCATTTAGCTGTCAATAGAAAACGAATAATATTGTTTACGGGGAAATATGACAAGTTTGAACACGTATATCCCCCGGTAAAGTGTACGAAAATGATTATTGTATGCTTTTGTAAACGATCAAACGCCAGCTGAAACGTAGTAACAATGAACTACTGGTACCAATCACATGCTATTGTGGCCTCGAATGTGGCCACCATGCGCAATACGTGAATACATTATTTATACTGTGGTAGCAGCCAATGAGGTTCCAGGGCCTACTGATATTAAAGATAAGCCACAGAAAGATAAAACCAATGATAAAACTGTCTTGAATCAGGTCCCAGTGCAACAAATCTCGTCAAATGATCGATGCTGATCTTTAATCAAGTTCTCACTCGTACAGGATACCAATTAGCAATTTACACAGCGAATGGAATGAACATAAACATTACAAATCATTTACATAACTAGGTTATTCATATACGTACATAGTTTATTTAAAACAATATCTAAAGTATCCACTAACTTATGCCACAGTGTTTGGAAGATGCCCATCAAATACTGTCCTGAACATTTGCACACAATTTGCACAGGGTTGCAACATATACCTGTATGGCGTCGAAGATGCAAGGTTGCCAAGTTTTCCGATAAAACAAACATCCACAAACGTGTGGGGCACATTGGTATACCTATAAAAGTGGTGAATATGATTGTAGAGCTGCCTTAGAGAAATTTCTTGTCGCAAGTTGAAGGATCCATGTATGAAGGCGACATTGATATAAGATGGAGGATAAACAAGGGCGAGGCAATGTTGCAAGATGTATGGTATACCTATGAAGTGACAAGTAAGATTAGTACAGTGTACAGTGTTGCATGACGCACGCTGAAGGCGACACAATGTTGCAAGATGTATGGTATACCTATGAAGTGACAAGTAAGATTAGTACAGTGTACAGTGTTGCAAGACACGCTGAAGGCGACGCAATGTTGCAAGATGTAAGATACGCTAAGATTCCAGTGTTGCCAGACGCGCGCAGAAGACGACGCAGTGTTGCAAGATGTAAGGTACGCTAAGATTCCAGTGTTGTCAGACGCGCGCAGAAGACGACGCAATGTTGCAAGATGTAAGGTACGCCGTTGAAAGTGACGAGTATAAGATTCCAGTGTTGCCAGACGTAGCGCGCACGACGGCGACACAGTGTTGCAAGACGTAGCGCGCGCCTAGAGGGCGAACAACATGAGGAAGGCGATCATAAGACAGAAGAGCCCCATGGCTTCAGACAGGGCGAATCCCAAGATGGCGTAGGAGAACAACTGTTGCTTGAGCGTCGGGTTGCGAGAGTAGCCGATGATGAGGCAGCCGAAGACGGCGCCGATGCCGACGCCCGAGCCGGCGACGCCGACCGTCGCGGCGCCCGCACCGATGAACTTGGCGGCAGAGTCGATGTCCTGACGGGTCGGAGACAGGCTGAAGTGGCGGACGATCGGTCCGTTGGCCTGGGGACAGGACAGAGGGAACACGTTAGATTCATTTAATTTTAATGTGGAGCAAGGTATCGCACTCTATCGTAGACTTCTGTGCCTGATTGAGCTGATGGACAAACAATCAGCTGTAAAAATAATAAAATTTTAACCATACAAATATAGTCCTCCCAACGAATCTATTCTCATGCTTTCGTCATAACCCCTGAGGCCTCAAAATAAACTTCCGCGGACGGTTTACTGCCTGTGTTCATGCGCGCACTATTGCCGAATACTAAGATGGCGCTCGACGAAATTAGCAGCTCCTGCACTGCAATCACGTAACTTTCCTGGCGGAGATCAAGTAGACCTTGTTGTGTAGCCAATGAGAGTTGGAGAATTCAAAAAAGTTCACAGGAACTATCAAAATCCAGCAAGCTGTGAGCAACATTGGCAGTCTTTTGTTTTTATTGAAAGCCTGTCAAAATGTATCAAAATTCACACTTTACTAAGTAGATCCATAAAGTAACTACTCGCAGCAAGTATTTATTCTAATATTCCACTGTGTTCTAGAGGTAGGTCTAAACTGTAAAGGTATAGTCCGTCCTACTTTAGTTTTATGAAATAAGTTGTTTAAATATCGGCGTTTCCGCCATTTCTTGGTATCGAAAGCTGTGAATGGCTGGGTTCCCGTGATCTATTTTCAATTATCACTTCTCTCCACACAGGATTTATTGGTTTTGTTACTACAAACTTATATTTGTATTTAATTTCTAAAAATATTCGTCGTGTAATATTATTAATAGCAACCTACACAAATGAGAGAATTACCATTTATCTACGTCGGACAAGTTGGCCAACTCACGAACTGAGACAATCCGACGCAATCTTCCATCAAGCACACGGAGGAATGACAAGTTAAGTTGCCATTCTGGACATGGCCTGTGATGAAAGCATGAGAATAGATTCGTTGGGAGGACTATAAAAACAAGTGTAGCAATAGTAACTGCTCGCCATTTAAAACTTTTAATGGACAACGACTAAGTGAAAGTTTTGTATGCGCATTTGTTTGTTTTTTATATTGTTTTCCAAAATCAGAAGAAATTATTTTTTAAGCTTGTTGTTTGTCCATCGATTCAATTAATTTGTTTCATTGTTTTCTTTTGGTGTTGCTAGTGCCCTATATCTAACATGACAGTTGATTGTGCATCTGGCCCTTAGCCCATCCAATGAGAGGCAACCTTATAAATCCTGCGATTGGTAGCGCTCCTAGTAAAGCGGTTAGAAAAAGAATCTTACGACAAAACTTAAATATTTATGTGAACCGACGATAAGGCATGATAAATTCGTACAAACGTTTTGAAAAATGATCCACTAGAGTTTTTGAATTATTAATGGTTTGGTTGCGCCGAGTTATTAGTCAAATAACGCGCCATATATTTCACTTCCGGTGAATAGGCCGACCATCCATTACGGTGGCCAAGTCGTTGCCCTTAGCGCGCTGTAAGTGGCAGGGGAGGTTGCTAGGGCTTAAGAGGACGCGGGCGTGCAGACCTTCAGAAGAATCGTTGCCAATTCTGCAGTTTCTGAGATAATCAATTTATTTTTTTTGCGTAATGTTACTAAAGGAATTATAAATATACCTAATAATACCGATTTTCGATTAAAATTTTTTTCAACTTAGTGATATTATAAATATTTTTCTAAATCAGATAACAAAATTTCGTGTTAGTAGGCCTGTCCTTTAGTCTCTCTTGCGAAACATATAGAAAATTCATAATTTTCGCATTATAACTACAGCTTCTACAGTTATCCCCAGTTTTGTGTATAGCCGGATAGTATACCGCTGCCCCTGCAACTTGTATTGCGAGCGCGGAGTCGCTACGTCGCACGTGTTGGAGGGGAAGTGACAAGCTTCGACAGCCACGCTGCACACATGCAGGTGGCCCGACTGCTTTGCGGCGCAAATGTTTGTTGCTCAGCGCGGTCTCTCTCTCTCTCTCTCTCTCTCTCTCTCTCTTTCTCTCTCTCGTATAAAGATAAATATTATTGACTAAAATTTCGTAAAACTTTCTTGTTGCCATATGAATGGGGTGTGTATGAATGATAAGCTTGTTTCCTGATTTCCTGCTTCTTTTGTTTGTTTGTTTTGTTAAAATGATATGTATGAATGATCGTAGACACTGATAAAATAATTACTGCGTTATTATTATATTCTAAAATGTTGTCGCTAACTTTAAATTAAACTATAATGCAGTTTTCGAATGAATGGTTAACCTTAATTGCAATTAATTTTTTGTTTCTCATTATGAGTTTGTATTTTAGTATATGTATTGAGAAGTTTAATGTTCGTACACTTATCCTTATATTATTAATATTGTTGTACTACTGTATATTGTTTTTTGTCTGTATCAAAAATGTATTATTTGTTAAAACGTTGGATGGAAGATAAGGCCTAGCTGGCCTTAATCTCGCCTTCAATAAAGACCATTATCTATCTATCTATCTATCGTCACCTCGTCACTTCTTATTAAAAGTACCGTATAAAACCCCCGCTAAAAAGAGAAGGTGTCCCTGGACTGAAGTGTCCTATTTGTCTCGATTGTTAGCAAATTGCCCTATCCCGTAAACTGTTCACTGATACTTCTGTCCCTTTTACTTCAATTTTATTTTTCTATTATCTGTTAGCCTATAGATACTGTTGTGTGACTGTGATGTGTAATGAAATGACTGTCAGACCACGCATCCTGCTCCTGGATGCGCGGAGAGCGGGTTTGTTCTAGACTAGCCTAGATACTGTTGTGTGACTGTGATGTGTAATGGGGAATATGCATGTTTTTTTTTTAGCATTTTACTAGATTAGGATTGACTTCATGAATACAAAAATATTTTATTTCGATGACATAGAATAAAGTTTCATTTATAAAAATGAGCTGAAAGTTTCACACATATTTATGGCGGGAAAAACGGGGCATACGTCACCTGCCATGTATAGCCCGGACGCCGTAACAAAGAAGGTTGTGTCGTCACGGATGATGTAATAGCAAGTGACCTCACACCTTGTAATACCAACTTAAATGTAGACTACTACTCATTGTCTTACCAGAAGTAAACATGTATTGTTATTTCATAGGTTGGTGGACATGGGCCCTGGATTAAATGCTATTTTTCTCCTTCTTGGTATGTGTTTGCGGTTTAATTATGCAGGAATAAACTTTAGTTTCTTATTATCTAATTTAGCCTATTATATTCACTTATAAATTAACAATTGCTTAATTATGTTTGGGAAAATTTAAAGTAGTTCCGTCCCATCATGCTAGGCATGAAGATATAAAGAAGGAACAGCTACGGACGACCTACCTTTGTCAATTGCTTTGTCTGTCTGCATATTGTCGTACCCTAAAGGCACAGGGAACGCATATGACCACTCTGAAAGATCCCGAGTAATGTTTTCAGTGTCAATGTTTCTTGATATCGGTAATAAATTTTCATAAATAATATTACAGGGTAAATCAACCGAACACGGGCGTAAAACGCCGCCATTATTTCCCCACGTGAACTCAACTTCTGTCAAACACGAAACGGCAATAAAGACAACAGACCATCAAATGACAAAGAAATACATCAAGTATCCTAGCAACACACAGACGTCAAAGCTTTCTTGATGGTAGTATTTTTTAGTCACAGCCTACCAAAGCTAGTATTTTCTAACACCGCCTTGCCATTCAGTGTATTTTCTCTCTGACAGGTATAGTGCGCGGATGATCACTGCGTAAACGTCCACATATCACTACGCCGGCCAGAGTAATTAGTTGTGACGACACAACCTTCTTTGTTACGGCGTCCGGCCTATATCAGCAATCAACCAATCATAAAATGATAAATACAATAACGCTTATTTGTAAATTATCATATCCATAATCATATAAAATCGAATTAATGTCTAGTACGCCTAGTAATAAATTTTGAAGCCCAATTACTTTATACCAAACCTATTTTCATAGAATATCAGTAAATATTGGGTGTTGTTATTCATCTGAAGCAGACTTGACAACGGCTTGAGTAAAAATTTTGACAAGGTTAGCTTGATAACCTTGAACATTTGATTGTTTCGTCTAGGAGGCGGTGGCGAATTCCAATGAGGCTATATGCAAAGTCATTCATATAAGCAGTGATTTTCATGGATTGTGACGTCACATACCGTTTAAAAATAATAGTGCGGGAAACAGATAATTAAACTCTTTGAACATGTATAGAAGCATAATGAATTAATTTTAAAACTTTAAAATTAGGTTTGTGATGTCTTTAGATGAATAACAATATATTCCACGTACCTTTAGAGCTAAAGCAAATTCATGCACATTCCCTATTGAATGACTTGTCAGACCACGCATCCTGCTCCTGGATGGGCGGAGAACGGGTTTGTCCCAGACTAGCCTAGATACTGTTGTGCAATGTTGGGTAGGAACGGATTTTTTTAGTTCCGTTCCTAGGAACTAGTTCCTTTTTAAGGAACTAAGGAACGCTATAGTTCCTTTTTTCCAACCAGGAACTATGGAACGCCATAGTTCCAATTTTCATGGAACTGTAACTTATTTTCATAAGTTCCTTTTATTTTTACTTGACTGTACAAGCTTGAAGGACGAAAGCACCAAAACATAGTTTACTTACAAGATGACAGAAACGAGAAATCTAAAACAACTTTTTTTGTAATATTTCATTCTTGTCTACCCATCCCAACCCTCCACCTGCTACGCCACCCCCGCGTGGGGTCTCCAATTAGTCGCACACCGGCACAAGTGGAAGACCCGAAACCGGTGACTAATCCCAAATCGCTCATGCGGAATAAGCGTGTCATGTCACTTATAAATGACCAACCGTCCAACCCCTCCTAAACAGGTGTGAGAGCCTCAGACTGTCATTCCGAAATCAAACAAAATATGAAATATATCACTTGTCAAATGTCAACCCATCACATCAGTCAATGTTCCCTTAACACCCCGGCGGTGTTAATACCTATTATTCGCATCGCCAGCAAAACTGCATTCGAATTCATTGGAAACGGGAAGGCTTTGATGATGAAAGATGTGGTCCGAGTGGGGTGGGGGTGAAGTTATTAAGCGGCAAGGAGCTATCTCAATATTCACTGATCTATTCAGTAGGTATTCAATTTTCGCAACTAGTGCATGTGACAACATCGCTGTCTCCTTCGATCGTTTTGTTATAATGTCTGGTGTTCGTGGCAATAACATACTGCCCTTTAAAAAAATACAGACCATTTTCTTTCCGGGCGAAAGTGATATTTTCGGCGACGAAGAAATTTTTCGGCAAAATGCTTGCTTTGTTTACCAGCTAATAAAGTATTCGATGCTTCGAGGTCATCGCCTGCCAATCTTGAGAAGCACATGCATTTTGATTCCTACAAATTTCAACCATATTTTAGGCGTGATTTGCGAACCCTTGGCATTAAATTTAATATAAAACTTTAATTGAATTCATTATTTATTTTAGTTTTTAGTAATTAATGTAAATTGTAATTCATTAAGGATTAACAATATAAAATAACCTTAACTTTTCGTCAATGTTCTTGGTGTATAATGCATAAACCCGGATAATAACCATTCAGTCGATGGTTAGTATCCCGCTCGGCAATATCCAAAGAAAAATTGTTGTTTGCGGAAAGGAACTATTAAGGAACTTAGTTCCATTTTGAAAGGAACTAAGGAACGCCCCAGTTCCTTTTTTTTTAGAGGAACTTGGAACTGGAAAGAGTTCCTTTTTCCTAGCGTGGAACTGGAACTGGAACTAGGTCCATTTTTTAGGGAACTTACCCAACACTGCTGTTGTGTTACAGTGATGTGTAATGTCATGACTGTCAGACCACGCATCCTGCTCCTGGATGCGCGGAGAGCGGGTTTGTCCCAGACTAGCCTAGATACTGTTGTGTGACTGTGATGTGTAATGTCATGACTGTCAGACCACGCATTCTGCTCCTGGATGGGCGGAGAACGGGTTTGTCCCAGACTAGCCTAGATACTGTTGTGTGACTGTGATGTGTAATGTCATGACTGTCAGACCACGCATCCTGCTCCTGGATGCGCGGAGAGCGGGTTTGTCCCAGACTAGCCTAGATAGGTACTGTTGTGTGACTGTGATGTGTAATGTCATGACTGTCAGACCACGCATCCTGCTCCTGGATGCGCGGAGAGCGGGTTTGTCCCAGACTAGCCTAGATACTGTTGTGTGACTGTGATGTGTAATGTCATGACTGTCAGACCACGCATCCTGCTCCTGGATGGGCGGAGAACGGGTTTGTCCCAGACTAGCCTAGATACTGTTGTGTGACTGTGATGTGCAATGTCATGACTGTCAGACCACGCATCCTGCTCCTGGATGCGCGGAGAGCGGGTTTGTCCCAGACTAGCCTAGATACTGTTGTGTGACTGTGATGTGTAATGTCATGACTGTCAGACCACGCATTCTGCTCCTGGATGGGCGGAGAACGGGTTTGTCCCAGACTAGCCTAGATACTGTTGTGTGACTGTGATGTGTAATGTCATGACTGTCAGACCACGCATCCTGCTCCTGGATGGGCGGAGAACGGGTTTGTACCAGACTAGCCTAGATACTGTTGTGTGACTGTGATGTGTAATGTCATGACTGTCAGACCACGCATTCTGCTCCTGGATGGGCGGAGAGCGGGTTTGTCCCAGACTAGCCTAGATACTGTTGTGTGACTGTGATGTGTAATGTCATGACTGTCAGACCACGCATTCTGCTCCTGGATGGGCGGAGAACGGGTTTGTTCCAGACTAGCCTAGATACTGTTGTGTGACTGTGATGTGTAATGTCATGACTGTCAGACCACGCATCCTGCTCCTGGATGGGCGGAGAACGGGTTTGTCCAAGACTAGCCTAGATACTGTTGTGTGACTGTGATGTGTAATGTCATGACTGTCAGACCACGCATTCTGCTCCTGGATGGGCGGAGAGCGGGTTTGTCCCAGACTAGCCTAGATACTGTTGTGTGACTGTGATGTGTAATGTCATGACTGTCAGACCACGCATTCTGCTCCTGGATGCGCGGAGAGCGGGTTTGTCCCAGACTAGCCTAGATACTGTTGTGTGACTGTGATGTGTAATGTCATGACTGTCAGACCACGCATCCTGCTCCTGGATGGGCGGAGAACGGGTTTGTCCCAGACTAGCCTAGATACTGTTGTGTGACTGTGATGTGCAATGTCATGACTGTCAGACCACGCATCCTGCTCCTGGATGCGCGGAGAGCGGGTTTGTCCCAGACTAGCCTAGATACTGTTGTGTGACTGTGATGTGTAATGTCATGACTGTCAGACCACGCATCCTGCTCCTGGATGCGCGGAGAGCGGGTTTGTCCCAGACTAGCCTAGATACTGTTGTGTGACTGTGATGTGTAATGTCATGACTGTCAGACCACGCATTCTGCTCCTGGATGTGCGGAGAGCGGGTTTGTCCCAGACTAGCCTAGATAGGTACTGTTGTGTGACTGTGATGTGTAATGTCATGACTGTCAGACCACGCATCCTGCTCCTGGATGCACGGAGAGCGGGTTTGTCCCAGACTAGCCTAGATACTGTTGTGTGACTGTGATGTGTAATGTCATGACTGTCAGACCACGTATCCTGCTCCTGGATGCGCGGAGAGCGGGTTTGTCCCAGACTAGCCTAGATACTGTTGTGTGACTGTGATGTGTAATGTCATGACTGGCAGACCACGCATCCTGCTCCTGGATGCGCGGAGAGCGGGTTTGTCCCAGACTAGCCTAGATACTGTTGTGTGATTTATGTCAAATGAAATGACTGCCAGACCACGCATCCTGATCCTGGATGCGCGGAGAGCGGGTTTGTTTTAGACTACCTAGATACTGTTGTGTGACTGTGACTGTAATGTGTAATGAAATGACAATCGGACCAGGGATCGATAACCTGTGATTAATAAGTGAAAACAATAGTAGCTTAGCAATAATAATAATAATAATAATTAAATTATAATAATAATAATAATAATAATAATAATAATAATAATAATAATAATAATAATAATAATAATAATAATAATTATAATTATAATAATAATCATAGCCCTTAGTACGTCGTAGATAGTCATGATTTACAATTATTGTCCCTATACCAACAACTCTCTTTGAGTTTGCATTTTACCGCCGTGTAACTTGATCAGGAAATAACTAAGGTTGCGCGGCCGCGGCACCGCCTAACGATATACCGCACGGACACGTGACTCATGCTTTCCCACTACGCCGCCTTGCCTCCCCTCGAGTGCTTTACCGTACCCCGCGCCTCACCGCATCGCACCAACAACCGCCAATGTGCCGTTCCACGGTGGCGCGATCTCTGGGTAGAGTCGCGCGGAGCGGCTAATGCCTTCGTCCTCTTAATGGAGAGGCACCCATTAAGGCATTACCACGTGTAAGGCTCATAATGGACCTCTAAGTGATGCTAGAAATATGAGAAACTTCTGCACTGAAAGTACGTCCACCTATAGTTGAGAAACTGTAAGAATGACGGCCCCCTCCTTATCCCTACCACTGCTACCCGACCCCCCTCAACTTCGTGACAACCTAACAAAATGAAATGCGTAACTGAAAATCAGTTTGTTTCAGTTGTTCAGTTGTTTGCAGTGTTGAATTCAGCTATGATCCCAGGGGGGGGGGGGGGGCGAAGCCCCCTCGGGAATTGTCATTCGCCCCACCGGGAATGAATTGGCTACAAGCTCTATATATTACTTAATTTTGAAATGGCACGGAAATATTGCTTTGAAGGTTAAGTAAATGCATTTTTCTGTGTGTCACAAAAGTATGTGACAAGAGAGCTGAAACAAGCTGAAAACAAGCAGAGAAGGGCCAGAATTATCTAAACTCTGTCTCAAATTCAACTGGGCATCCAGTGTGGCCAGCTGTGAGTAAACATGTCAACATGGAATACTTACACTTTCACATTTGTTGAACAAATTTTTGTTTAAATAGTGTTTTTAGTAGTATTTTTGTGCCAGAACACTTGACAGTTCATTAGTAAAAGTGATGTGGAAGCAGTAGTGGGTTTGAAAATTTGCTCCGCCCCCCCCCCCCCCCCCCCCCCTTGCTCACTCGATGCCTTCACCGTGGTCTACACCCCCGGGATTTGAAATAGCACCCCCGGGGACAAAACTCTGAATTCAACACTGGTTTTTTGTTTCATGGAGTTAGGGGGGGGGGGGTCGGGTAGCAGCGGTGGGGATAAGGGGGGGCCGTCATTCTTACAGTTTCTCAACTATAGCCTGCGGAACTTCATAATTCGGTCTGTTAAAATTGTTTTAAACGTGTTTAAATGGTTCCAAATGTAAATCAAAATAAACCATTCTGTTACAAAAATTAAGTGCTTCTCTCTTATGAATGTTTCTTTATTTCAATCCATAATTCCGTTTTTCATAATATGTTCGAGGAAGGACTACTAGCCAATATTAAAACCCGCGAAATTAACGTATTTTCGTCATATCTCAATAACGCCATACAATATCAAAACAGTGACACCTACGCACATTGTGGATTCGTGAGAGCTCAATACCAAATGAAAAAGATTTGTTAGTTTAGAGTTATTGTAATTATTATTTGTAATTTAGCTAATTTACAAGTTAATTACAAATTACAACTATAATTACTACAATCTACGAAATCTTTTTCATTTGGTATTGAGCTCTCACGAATCCACAATGTGCGTGGGTGTCAGTGTTTTGATATTGTGTGGCGTTATTGATGTATGACGAAAATACGTTAATTTCGCGGGTTTTAATATTGGCTAGTAGTCCTTCCTCTTAATTACCTTTTGAAATGTGATGTTGCTGGACACCTTGCAAACCTAACTAAGAACATTTGCAAAACGGAAATATGTATTGGAATAAAAAACCATTCATAAGAAAGAGCATAAAATTATCTATAAAATAATATATTTTGATTTTCTTTTGGGACAATTTAAAAGTATTTTAAATGAATTTTAACAGACTGACATCTGGTGTTCCGCAAGTTAGGTATGTGAACATACAGGCGTTGAGTGAGTAATACATGGTAGAGGCCCCACGTCATCGGCAGTTTGTCTACCGCCCCTTATGCTGCTCAACATACTTTAGTCGGGTAGTACAAGTTCGCCAAGCGACGCGATGACGGAGTTTTCAAGGCCGTCTTCGTATATCTTCGGTGAAGTAGCCGCGACCAATCAGGCTCCGTCATCGCGTCGCTTGGCGAACTTCTACTACCCGACTAAAGTATGTTGGGCAGCATAAGGCGGTAGGAAAACTGCCGATTACGTTGCGACTCTACCCCATATTACTCATACAGGTGTGATACAGGTGCTGGCAGCGGCTGACTACCCACGCGATCGCGGCTAAATCGTGTTTTACTCAAGAGCAGACGGCTGCAGTCGATCAAAGCCTCGCCCGACACCGACAGAGCTCGGTAGTGATCGTGTTACACTCGGGTCTAGTCTAGGCGGGCGACGAAACACGAGTAGCGCTCGGAGAAAACCGACACGGCGGCGTCTTCGTGTACTACACAGGCGACACGAGTGCAATCTGTGCTGTGTTTGCAATCTGCATTCGGTTCGTGGCTTAGTTGAGAACAAGAAATTCAGTCGATCTTTCGTCGATCTTGGCATTTCACAAATGATGTACACCCCCACTAGCTAGCTATAGCACAAACATGAGACGAAATCCCCGAATTCATTACCGAAAGTCATAACAGAAGTTCAACCATGCGCACATTTCTTGGAAAACCAACATCTAGTCAAATTAGAGGCGCCCACACAACAAACAAACGATTACATTTGATTACTTTTTGACAGTTCGGACCCAACAAATTCAAGGAATCTGCGGTCCCACTCGGGGTGTACAAACAACTTATTATAAAAGCGGTGAAAAAAATGCCCTGCGGCGTTCTCAGCTTTGCCTCGGCAAAGTTTACATTCAGTTCATGGCTTGTTCGCACGTTGCCACTTTCTCTCTTTCGCTGCGCTGGAGTACTGCCCTACTCGTGTATACTGGCGACGCCGTAAGAAGCGAGGTGTCCCCTAAAATTCTGAGAAAAGACGGCCGCTCCACACGGTTTATTTTCCCGATACCTGTATTGTTATACTCGTCGTACAACATCTTCGGTAATGCTTTCGTCACGGGTGGGTGAGCGGCCGTGGCTAATTCAAATACCTGCTCGGGTTGGCCGAGACCGTAAACACGTCATTGATTGATGACGAAAACATTACCGAAGTTGTTGTAAGAGACCTATATTGTCCACTGCATTGACTGCACCGACCGTGAATGGAATGCGACCCCACCACGTCTGACAACACGCGGGCGATATTATCACTACAATACTTTAGGCAAGAGAACGGGATGCAACTAAAGTTGGAAGTTGTCACACGCGTCACTTTCCCATTACATAATCCGTGAACACCTTGCAAGTTAACGCGACACGACTATAGGTGTCATGGCCGCTTATTGTTGTGAATTGTTGTTCTTGCAGAATGAGGGGACCGTAATGATACCCATACAAAGGGTCCTAGATAGGGATTGGCAAAAACGTGTACTTCAGTTAACGTGTAACCTCTCTTTGTCGAAGTCGTGTACACGTGTACTCGTTCGTACTTGCGTACCCAATAAATTTTGCCCACGAATTAGGGTGTGCACTGTACACATGCACTTTTCGTGTGCGATGTTGGTTCAGCGGCGCCGTCGGTCGACGCTGTGGCCGGTCGCACACAGTATAACCCTGTGTGGGCGGCCTGCACAGGTCCATGCGTTTAATATTTTTTAATATTTTTTTTTTTGAGCCGTCATAGCAGCAAAACACATAATTAATTGTATAAATGTCCCCCCACTGAAAATCAGCTCTTATATTGCCTTGTAAACTAAAACAGAGTGGATGTTACAATCAAGAAATAACTTCAGGTATCACTTGATTGATAGTCGTGGTAAGACCGGTTATTTGGAAATAAAATTTTAAGACCAGGCCATAAAAGTAGCTTTAATATTAATATTTTCTTTGCAAAGCGCACGAGAAGTATGCACCCTGAAAACAAAACAGGCCAAAGTAATATACCAAATGGATGGCAGGCCTAGGCCTATAATACCGCAAACAAGAATTCCGAATTGATAGAATAAGATTTGAATTATTCATTCTCATACTCTGAAAAGTAAATTTATTTCGCACGCAGCCCCGGCTGGTTGGGAGGAGAAGGGAGGGTGAGGAGGGGGGGGGGGGGGAGCATTCCCCTATAAATGTCGCAACGCGGGCTGTGGCCGGAATTGACAATAACATCGGAGAACGGTCGACTTATGCTTTTGTTTCGCCACAGCTGCAGAAAGACAAGGATAGGATACAAGGACAGACAGACAGACACAGACGGATAGACAGACGGATAGACAGACAGATAGACGGATAGGCAGACAGATGGACAGATAGACAGACAGACATGACAGACAGACAGACAGACAGACAGACAGACATGTCAGACAGACAGACAGACAGACAGACAGACAGAGACAGCCATAGTCAGATCCTCAAAATTTACACAGCAAAATGAAGGACAGAAGTTTTGATTAGTTACTTGATTACTTCTAGGCTACTTCCTCCACACAAGACAAAAATTAATACTACACACAAAATCTTGATGTTTGAAAAAAATACATGTCCCCGTTTGAACGTAACTTGTAATACCGCAAATGGTCTCCCCCCCCCCCCCCCCCCCCCCAAAAGAAAAAACTTGTCTGGCTTTATCTTGGTACCAAAGTGCTTAAATAAAAAAGAATACATTATGCTTATACGCTCCTCCTGCTCCTCGCTAGTTAAACTTGCACGGGGGGGGGGGGGGGGGGGGTAGAAATAAATTGTATTGTCGCAAAAACTCCCCCCCCCCCCTCCCAACTAAGTTAACTGTTTACCTTGGCACTAAAGACTGTGAGTGCAAACTATAAAAAAAAGAATAGGCCTACGTTATATACCCTCCCTCCACCTCCCCCAGGATAAACTAGCGGGGGGGGGGGGAAGAGGGGGGTACTCAGCCCCATGTTCCCTTGCGAATGCAAAGCTTCATTCCAGCCGCTAGGGATGGTGTTCGCAATGCGAGCGACATTCCTTTTACGGTTTGTTATAACAAAACATTTATTATGGTATGGCGCACTTCAGTTGCGTAGGTGGGTAAAATGGGTTTTAGCTAAAATTCAAATTGTGTCAAACAATTTATGGAATGCATCTCGTTTTATGTTTAAATAAGTGAAGAGAATTATTTACAAAGTTATGTAGCAGCCTGTATTCCACTAAAATACGACATTTAAAGTTGTCAAGTGATCACCTACCCGCAGGGTAAACTAGGTGAAGCAGGAAGTGCAGGGTCCATGAAAAATGTTTATTACTCCTAAACTGATAACACAAGAAATATAGTATCACAACACTGTCCCAAGATGATGACGCGTCTCTTAACCCCTCGCCCCCCCCCCCGCAAGGGCCCTTACCCTCCAATTTTTTATATATTTGTATTCTGTACAAATCGCAAGGGGAAATAAAATAAATAAATTCACTTTTCATGCTAACTTTTATCTAAAGTAGGCCAAATCAGATCCATGACAGATCGCCGGGGTCGTGATAAGGGGATACATCATCATCTGGGGGGGGGGAGGGGGGGCTGAGGGGAGAGTTTCCTTTTGGTCGGTGTTGAGGTCGCCAGGAGAGAATATGAATGAGGGCAAAGAGACAGACCATAAAAAGAGTAAAAACAGCTGGTAAAAGCAAGCAAGCTAAGTGAGAAATACGGTGATTAAAGATAGGCCTAGGCGCCTCGTAGCCCTCTTTGCCGATACCGGTCACCTCGAGTAGGAACCTAACACCCCCCCCCCCCCCCCAGAAACATGGACCACACAACCAGCTCGTCATCCTACCTGCATCAGCGACGTCTGCAAGGAGGGCATCGCCTCGACGTTGCGGACCGCCTGCATGAAACCGGTCGCCGGCGTCAGCAACTTGCTGCGATGACAGTCCAACATGCCGAAGCTCGGAGCGACGGGTCTCACCGACTGGGAGGAACCCGCCCCCCTTCATCGCGTAGTTGTTGTGCACACTCGGTAGGACGTTGACTCTTTTCGACTGGTAGCCGAGGTTTACGCTGCTGCCCGGATACGTAGTGTCCAGGTTTTGGAGTGGCGAGCTGGAGCGGAATATGGTACCCCAGTCGAAGAACGAGCTCGCCGGAAGAGAACCGGTAATGGAGTGTAGGCCCACGCCACTTCGCGCACTCGAGAAGATTGTGCGTGGTACGGAAATCATGGTCTGATCGTAAATGTCACTGTAAACACAAAAAAGTAACCTTGCATTTATTGAGCGTAGGGATTTAAAATTTCCTGAAATATTGACGGTGATGAGAAAACGAGGAAAATCATAAATTTTGAAGAAAAAATGATTTTCTAGTAGGCCTAAATTAATCAGAAACCGTAAATATAAATATTTCCGATAAAAAGAAGGCCACTACTACAGGCCTATGATAGGTGGTTTCCATAATAACAAAAATAAAAAAAAATTATACAAATTTTGTGGTTACAATGTATAATTTGTTCCATTTTTGCCAAAAAAACAATTTTTCTGACTGGCTGGGAAAAACTGGAAAAATGTGCTCCCCCCCTCCCCCCCCCCAGTTTTTCCGATGCCCATTTTGGAATGCCTGTGTTCAAAATTCGAAACAGTTGTTATCATATTTATAGGCCTTAAAATGAACACATTGACCGTGACAAAATATATTGAAGTCCCTTCTAATTTAAACTTGTGCAGATCTAGCTCTATTTTAGACCTACAGGAAGCCAAAAGTAAATCATTTATATCATTATACAAGATCAACAGTGAACAATAAAATCCAAATTGATAGAAGTTATACCAAGTTTGGGGATAATATAATCTTTAGTAAAGGAATAAAAATTTACAATATAATTCCCTCTGAAATAAGAAATTACAATTGTCCTAATGAATTTACAAGAGCTTGTTGCAAGTTAGTAAAAGAAAAGAAAATTATCCCACTCCCCCATGAAAATCAAGGTTTCTGGGATAATTAAATTAATTAATATGTTTTTGTGTAGAATAAATAGACTATAGGATTACAGTTTGTATATTAATATTAGTCATACTATGTATTGTGAATGAAATGGTTGTGATGTGTGTATTGTGTATTTTATGCACATATTGTATTGTGTTAATAGGGCACTAGCAACACCAACAGACAACAATGAAACAAATGAATTGAATCGATGGACAAACAACAAGCTGTCAAAAAATAATTTCGTCTGATTTTGGAAAACAAAACAAAAAACAAACAAATACACATACAAAACTTTCACTTAGTCGTTGTCTATCATTAAAAGTTTTAAATGGCGAGCAGCTACTATTGCTACACTTGTTTTTATTTCTATGGTGGCAATTTTATTATTTTGACAGCTGATGGTGTGTCATCAGTTCAATTCATTTGTTCCATTGTTGTCTTTCGGTGTTGCTAGTGCCCTACTGCTAAAATAAAGATTTACTACTACAACTACTACAATGGTTAAAGGCATGTATGTCAACACTCTTTTGAAAGCTATGTGGTTGATAAGTTCATACAGCCCCCCCCCCCCCCCCCCCCCCACCCCACACACACAAAAATAATTGTGAATACAGCACATTATAACATTTTATCTTTAGATCTTGAGACAACTAAGAAATGTCCGCACTAGGCTAGCAGGTCTAGTAGCGTTGAGCTATAGGCTGGCCAATGACATAGGCCTAGACATGATATGGGCCCTATATTTTAGCTGAAAAAAGGAAAATTCAAAATAAAATAAGTAGTCTAAACCAAGGGCTAATCTAAGATGAAATTCCTAGTGCCTACATTAGAAAATCATTATTAATACCTTCTTTATAAATATAATGCAATCATCACTGACAGTCATGCTTTGCATGTGCCTAGGAATATCATAAGCTAAATGGAAGACTAGACCTATCTACACTCAAATTAAACGAAAGTATGAGAAGGTAATTCAAAATAGGATTGTGGTTAATGAAAGGAAATTGAAAACATTTCATCCGCAAGGGGAATTACCTAGGTAAAGATATTTAGTTAGCCAATCCCCTGGACAGCAACACCAACCTACTGTCATCGTGTAAAGTACTGGGCCTAGGCCTACGCCTAGTAAGAAAGAGAGCAGACGCTTGCAACTACCCAATCACCTTATCCAATAGCAGGCCTAGGGTCTAGTCTAGGGTTAGGCACTTAATTTCTGGGTGCTAAATCAATGCGTGTTTAGTTTGAGTTTTAAGATCGATTAACAGAGAAAGGCCAACTGAATTGACACTGCGTAAAGACACTTATCTGGAGGATTTACAATACGGTCGAAAAGAGACTGTTTAGACTGTTTACATATGAATTATCCTAGGCCTAGACCAGCTTAATAATGTTTTACACACTCATGACTAAATTGAGATCTAAATTGGCCTAGGCTTATAGGTAGGCCTAGGCCCTACAGCATGAAATGTATTCAATGGTGTAGGTCTTGGCTCTCCTAGGCCTACCTAGCCGAAATCTTGGCCTGCGCCCTAGTGACACTACATAATGAAGGCCTAGGCCTAGTCAAAATCTTGGCCTAGGCCCTAGGGCAGTGAGTCCACATAAGGCCTGGGCCTAGGCCTAGCCTAGCCCATGGCCTTGGTTGAGAATGCATAGCCTAGCCTAGGCCTGGTAATTTCCAGATGTGAATGTGTTGTTGCAATCATTCCCCTGGAAAACTACTAGCGTGAGTCACACTGCCAAGTGCGAACCGTAGCCTTGGCCTAGGTCTATCTCTAAACTACAACACAATACGTGAAATAGGCCTAGGCCTAGGTGCAGGCAAGCATGGCCGTGTGGCGTCTAGCTTTGGGCTATGTACGAACTACATTCATTCGCAGCCACTTCCTCGTGGCCTCTATCAATATACAAATGTAATTACACACGTTTACATATAAGAGTGGTGTATTTACCTTATAATTATTCCAAAACGGCTGTTCGAATCACATACAATGGTGTGAATTGCACGGCTACTGTTTTATGTCACCTCGAACTCGACGCGACGAAATTTACACGGAAATGCACGAAACAACGTCAAAGCCTTCTTGAATCTTCGGGCGTTCAAAGATATTCCTTTTCCGGAAAGCAATATGTAACATTCAAAATTCAGTTTTATCTCTTCAATTGTTATTAAATAAATTAAGATTAACGGCAAACGTTATGATTTATGTTGAAACAGTATCATCCTATGTACGATATACCTATTACTTCGTCAAAATATAATAATTCACGTATCGATATTTCGAGTGTATTCTCTTCGACGCATGAGTGCATTGGAACTCGTTTTCAGCACGTGCGCAACGCAACTGAAGTGACTGGCATAAAAACATACTAAAGATTGCAAAGTAAAAATCACCATGTTTGTCACCAGATAGTTCTTTGTTTTCTTTGACACGCGCGAGCCGAAATGTAGGCCTAGCGTGAAACTCGATATTGTGACTCGAGTTGTGGCAAAGAATTACGTTCGTTGTAAGTCAACACGACAAAAACGGACAACGGACAAAGTGGACAAGCCACAGGTTATGAAATGTTGTAACCATGGAAACTGCCACGTCAGTTCAAGGGTTTGACATAACTTGCAAGCCGCAAGAGTTGACCTTGGTTTTGAACTGTGTAATAAGGACATGTTCCAACTTCTCTATTTTGGCCTACTTCGCCGACTTACACAACAATTAACTATTGTTGTAATTAATTGTAACTAATTGTTGCATTAGGGCCGGTCTAACAATCTCCTTTGATTGGTCGTTGCCATGGAGAAAACGAGCTACTCGACGAATGAGTAGTTATTGTAAGACTGGACCTCAGTCTAAGGGCCGGTCTTACAATCTCCTAATGAGAAAGTTGTTTGTAGCAATTAAGCTATTTGGAGGTATTCAAGGGTTTTGGTTAGTCGTTGCCATGGAGAAAACAAGCTACTCGACGAGTTATTGTAAGACTGGACCTCAGTCTAAGGGCCGGTCTTACAATCTCCTAATGAGAAAGTTGTGTGTAGCAATTCAGCTATTTGGAGGTATTCAAGGGTTTTAATTGGTAGTTGCCATGGAGAAAACAAGCTATTCGACGAATAAGTAGTTATTGGGACATTGTAAGACTTGACCTTAAAAACGTAAAGCTGGAACACGCCTATGTAGTAATATATTCAATAGGGAAGTTCGCGGCAATCTAGTTAACATGGGCCTATCTTTATTATAATAATAAAAAACAACCTCAAGTGCTAGATAATTTTAAACATCATAATATTATATTCGACGAGCCGCTGCTAGGGGATGAGAGGAGCTTGATCTAGAGCTACGCGCCCCTTGCGCTGAGAGAGTTTGGCTCCCGGTAACGGTAACTCACTTTATTACCTCCTCTTTCTATGACGTCATTGAGTTACCGTCGTGTCGTGTATTTATTGGCCCTTTGAGCGCCTCCTGTTATCCGTTGTGTTTCGCTTCCCTTCTGCTCTGTCTACACCGCTCACATGTAATTCAATGGAGGCGCGCTGACAAAGAAACCAATCAGCCGCTGAACCCCCTTCCCCTCCTCTTTCCTCTCAACCCTTTCAATCCCCCCCCCCCCCCCTCCCAATTCTGCCGGACCGTATTGTCGTACGACAGTGATACCAACAGTGTAATTACGATGTCACTATAGTTCTTTTTTTTTATTGGGATTGTCCTTTCCACTCAAAATAGACTAGATGCATTCTGGTGGCAAGAAAATAAACTGTTATGAGGAGGAGTTTAACTGTCTGTGGTGAGATTTTATAATATATTAATATAAAATCAATTATCAGTAACACCTTCTTGTGTATAATATATTTATTAGAGTTTTCTCAGTAATTTGACTAAATCTATAATTTGAAGAACGAGGAAAAGCATTTTTTCAGATTTCAATTATTTAATTGCGTTTTATCCCAGTGGGTTTGCTTACTCAATACAGTCTCCGTCTTACATTACGTTAAGTTGACTACTACAGTGGCGAAGTGTCGGGGTGAACATTGAGACAGTGTCTACCATTACAACAACAACAACAAAAACTTACAAAAAAAATGCTAAAAACAAGAAAATATATAAATATCAACTTTTCAGAATACTATTACTGCACTTACCATTAATATTGTCATTTACAACGTAACAATACCTACATAATATATATTTTTGATAAGAGGGCCTGTCACCTTATGTAAAACCCATGAAAACCTAACAGAAATACCTACTAAAAAAAAAAAACGCGTCACAGCCGAACTACAACAATGTAACAAATGAATCGAACTGATGGACAAACAACGAGCTGTCAAAATAATAAAATTGCAACATTCTGAAGAAAACGAGGTATGGCGATAGTAACTGCTCACCAGTTAAAACGTTTAATGATAGGCAACCAAGTTGTGAACGTTTTGTATGTAACTTGTTTGTTTTGAAGATTTCTTTTCAAAATCAGAATATTTTATTAATTGGCAGCTTGTTGTTTGTCCATCGATTCATTTAATTTGTTTCATTGTTGTAAAGCTGTACGTGTATATAATTGTGTCACCCCTATAAAATATTAACCCTACGCCACTGGTCCACTAGACCTTAGTATGCAAAAGCGACATACGTGTACAACGTGCACCACATCAGCTCCGTGAAGTGTATTACTGTATTACTTTACTCCACTCTTGTCGTTGGTGGAGTTATTTCGTTGAGTGCTATTTCATGTGTCGCAGTTTGTATGAAACGTAAAACAAGTTACTTAGGAACGTTGGTAATGTCAGTAACCTCTCACGAGATTATGGAAGTGAGGCATGGGAGCAAAAGTTTGAGAACCACTGGTGTTTACTAAACTATATTATTTAGGGTGTGTTCCAACTTGACGTTTTTCGTAGTGGACTAAGCTTAATTATAGGCCTACTAATCGAAAGGAAGTGACGTCACAAGCAGGCGACCAATGCTCCTTATTTGGCTAGTGGTTAGCGGCTAGGGGGTAGTGGCCGAAAGTGTACACTACGACACCGACTAACCCACTAAACCAAGATGGTTGATAGTTGATACCAGCCATCACAGCTGATACTTTTAGTGCTTTTAGGTTAGGAAAATACCCAACCAGTTAGTGGAAGTATTATTATCGTATTTATTTACATTAGATGATTAATAACAATGAACTTTGTATTAGCATACTAGGTGGCGTGCCCAAAGCTGTTAGTGTTAAGTGTGTAGCAGGTAGTGGTTAGTGATTAGTGGTTAGCAGGCGAGGAACACACCCTAAGTGTAGGGGATCCTTCTCTACCTTTTCCCTCACTAGAACATGTTTATCTTGTTTTGAGTTCCAATTATTGAGGGAGGAGGCATATATTTGACACCAACGAAAGTATTCTCATGTTTATGACGTAGCCGAGTCCAATGGTACCAACTCACTTTTCTTATTCTCTAGATTTCTTAAAACAGGTCTATTAGGTATAATTTACAACTTTACGTTGGTTACCTGAAAACTCGTAACACATGTGTAGTGACTAATAAAGCACTGTGGACCTAGCGTAATACTGCCTTTAATAATGTGTGAAAGCGCACCAAGAACCTGTTGATTTTAGTTGAAACAGCTTGCGTGAAAAGGGCGGCGGATAAGGATTTCAAGTTGGTAGGAGACTGTGTAGCTACGTTAGGGCAAGAAAATAAACTATTATGTAGAAAAGTTTATTTTCTTGACACCAGTATATTTTGACTGGTCAACGAGACCTACACTAGTTGAGTTGAGTTCTACAAACATCGTCCTTGAAACTCCAACAGATAAACGTGACGTAGGAACTAGGAAGTTCAGGCCTTAGGTTCGGGAATTGATTCAAAGTAAACTCAGGCCACGTTTTCAATTCATAATAACCTCCCTAGAGAGACGGAGGATGTCACTAGAAAGCGCTAAAGCCGTATCAAAGTGGATTTATTATGTTTATTCCTTCGAGACGTTCCTCTAAGGATGGGGGGGGTGGGGGGAAGAGAGAGAGAGAGAGAGAGAGAGAGAGAGAGAGAGAGAGAGGGGGGGGATATATATATATATTAGGGCTGCCCAACGATAAAAAAAATCATATCGATATCGCGGGAAGAAATATCGATATCGCGTTGCGATATCGAAGTTTTTAAGTGACGTATCGATATCGGCGATATCGCCACATCGAAACTTTTCTCGTCTGTTTTTAGGATTTACAGGCCAGCTAGAGGTCATTTTTTAAACAATTTTACGTAAAGAAATATTTTAGCTTTGAAATGTCTTTCTATGTGTGTCAATTTGTTTGTTGTACTATTCAAATTGTAAAATATCCACACAAAACAGCGATGGTGTGGTTGGCGTGACGTGATACATAATCGGTTTTTTGTATCAATTAGCTTAAGGCACAAGTTTGATATCGTGGTATGTACGATATATTAATTCTATATCGATATCGAATTATTTATCTATTATCGATATTGTATCGAATTATCGATATCGTTGGGCAGCCCTAATATATATATATAGATAGATTGAGGGACAAGAACAGAGGCAGAACGAGAAAGCGGTGGGAAATGGGAGACACGATAATGAAAACAAATACTGCCACTTTCTCCCACTCGCTGCGCTGCTGTACTGATGCCCTACTCGTGTAGGTGTCATGGCCGCTTATTGTTGTGTATTGTTGTTCTTGCAGATTTAGGAGACCGCGACGAGACTCATACAAAGGGGCCTAGATAGTTTTTGAAACGGCCTAGGACAATAATTTAGCGTTGTTGTGTTAGACTATATCTTTTGATCAAAGACATTGGAATAGTAGTATAATCATGGACTTATAATAGTAACTTCGTTACTGGACTTGAATCAGCTAACAAATCAATGTACCAATTAAATAGCCATGGAAGAAGGCGGTGGGCAGCCATTTTAGCCCTTAAGTTTCGGATTTTGACATTGTTCACTTTGTTGTTGTGACTGTTGACGTGTAATTGCTTAGCGATAGGGGCTAAAATGTCCGAGAATGTCAAAAACCGGAAATGAGAATCGCGGACGCGTATTCCAACCATGTTGCACATCCGGATAGTTGTAAATCCATGGTATAATGGTGATGTAGGTGTTGTTGTTGTTGTTTGGTCGTAGTGCGGTGGCGCGCTCTACCTCGAGTTTTGCGCGAACAAGCCATGTAGTCGATAAGGTAGTAATCTCCCTGTGAGGGTAACTTTTTTATTTAACACTACAAGATGGAACCATGTTACCATGTACCATAATCCAACTCCATGATGAGAGAGACCGACAAACAGACAGACAGACAGACAGACATACAGACAGACAGACAGACAGATAGACATACAAACCCATGATATGTAACACCTATAGTAGGCTAGATGCGCAACCTAGCAGCCACAGGCGTTTCAATTAGAAGCCATCATGAATTGGGCAAATACTACAGGCGGGAATGGGCGTCTCAAACGCGACTTTCTGCCGCTCGCAGCGCTAGCAGTACTGAAAGGTCTAATGTAGCCTGTCCCCTGCCCAATCCAACATAGCGGATAGGCTCTGCAATTTGCTACACTAGCTACTGAGTGGAAGGTTGGGGGACTGGTGATCTAGCCTACTATATGCAATGATATGTAACACTTATAGTAGGCTAGATCACCAGTCCCCCAACCGTCCACTCAGTAGCGAGCGTAGCAAATTGAAGCCATGTTGAATTGGGCAGGGGACAGGCTAAGTTGGACCTTTTAGTACTGCTAGCGCTGCGACAGGCAGAAAGTCGCGTTTGAGACTACCGTTCCCGCCTGTAGTAATTGCCCAATTCAAGATGGCTTCTAATTGACACGCCTGTGGCTGCTAGTGCTAGGTTGCGCATCTAGCCTACTATAGGTGTTACTTATCATTGACTATAGGTGAGCCTGTATTACACGGTCACACTTTTTCATCCAACTCCTTGAGTTCAAGGACAAAAGAGCATCAAAAACAGTCAGTATGTAGTCAAATACAACAATAGGAATTATTGATTGATGCGCTTTTGTTCTTGAATTCAAGGAGTTGGATATCTAGTGAGAAGCGCCTTCTAAACACCTGAT
>CAMDTW010000435.1:2500-32343 GCA_945910005.1 Isoperla grammatica | reverse complement strand
GAAGAAAGGCTGTTAGAAAGAGAAGATCACTCGTATATCTGCCGTTTAGTTTTTCAAGTAGGCTCATCTCATGTATTGCAACTATTGCAGTCGAGAGCCGGCACTGGAATAATATAATTCATATCTGTATCAGGGGCGTAGGCATGACTTTAGTTCGGGGGAGAAGGGGGGGGATGAAGAATCAATTATTCTACCTGTAACAGGGGGGGGGGGGGGGGGAATAATGCTCCTCAATAGTAACAGACGACCAACGGACAAACTGTGTCGCCGTGTCGGTGTCGGGTATGTATAATGAATGCCCTCGAACGGTTTTATACTAGGGGTGTGGTACGATTTAAAATTTACAATTGATAATTGTAAGAACAAAAATCGTTACGATTATTTGCGATTTAATCGTGGTGTCATTAAATCATTTCGATCAGCAATAAAATCGCGTTTTTTTCAGTTCTCCTTACATTTCTATATTCGACAGTGTGTATAATCACGTAATATTGGGTAATAAAACATCCTAAACCAGAAAATGGTCGTACGAAGTATAGGGCGATTTAAACGATCGACAGAAAAATCGAGGGATGAAAAATTACTAAAATCGAACGATTATCGCGATTTGAACTACGAAATCGATTAACGATAGTCGGCCGCATTCATATTTGATACACCATTCCACCAAACAGAGCCCTCGGTGTACTTTACGATCTTTACGAAATATATATAAATGAAATCTACAGTGGGAAAGAATGACATGTCCTGAAAATAATAGTAATAATAATAATAATAATAATAATAATAATAATAATAATAATAATAATAATAATAATAATAATAATAATAATAATAATAATAATAATAATAATAATAATAATAATAATAATAATAATAATAATAATAATAATAATAATAATAATAATACTAATAATAATAATAATAATATACAAAATATTTTGAAAACTCGACGGTTGAAGTGTAAAACGAACCGAGGCCAGAAATTAGTGGCATCAGTGGCGGCGGCGGGGGTTTGTGTGTCAGGTCAGGTCTACGGCCCACCAGATAAGACCGACATTATCATTCAAATTTCAAACTACCCCAGCGTTCGGATTTGCGCGTTGAAAACGTTACGCCAAACGAGATGACGGCGAAACGGTTTATGACGCAAGAAAACGTTTTCGGCGCTGAGTGTGTCACCGGTTAGCCATACGTCTCTATGGGTTCGCTCTGCCACTTTGATCCCAGGCACGTGGATGCACTTTTTGTTTTCAACAGTTGTGTATGTGGGGTGGGGGGGGGGGGGGGGGGGGGGGGGATTTCCTCGTTGTGATAGATTGTGTCCAGTAGTCGAAAACCAACTTCCGGGGAGGAATATTGTATTCATGTATACTTGCCGACGTAAGTAAGCTATTTCAAGGAGGTCGGACAGAACATGTATTTACTCTCCTGCAATCACCGTATTATTGTTTGGCTCAATCAATCCAATTATTTACGAATCCATAGGCAACATACTTGATGAGAAATAACAATACGGAACCATATTGGATGCAAAAACAAAGAAGAAGAGTTTTTAAGCGAGCGAAGCGAGCGTTTCCACTTGACTCTTATGGCACTTCGTTCTGTTTTTGTTTTTTTTTGTTTTTTTATGTCCGTCGATAGCGGTCGAACGGAAAGTCCGATCAACTTGAAATTTGGACCATCCACAAGCCTCGATGTGGATTGAAGGTGTATAGTTTTGAGGCAAAATCGTTTGAAAAGTTACAAAGTTACACCATAGTTACTGCAAAATATTTTTCTGAAACAAAATGGCGGCAAAATGTGTAATAGCCATATTTTTTTAAAGCTTTTTCCGGTCACGAATATGTTCATTTAATGGCTATCTGATCAATATTGGCCAAGTTACACAAAAGTGACTCGAAAATATTTTTCTGAAAAACAGTAACAGCGAAATGTGAGGTGGCTATCTTGTAGTACATTTTTATCCGGTCACGAATATACTAATTTAGACGCGATCGGATACGTATTAGAGGCAGAAATTACATTTCTATTGCTGTCAATAACTGTTAGTAACGGTGGCGGACCGCGGCGAAAACATGACAAAGAAAATTCTTAGCAACGCACATGGCACTGCATTCAACAATATCGGGAATTATTAAGCGAGCGAAGCGAGCGTTTCCACTTGACTCTTATGGCACTTCATTCTGTTTTTTTTTTTTTTTTGTTTGTTTGTTTTTTTTTTTTTTTTTTTTTTTTGTTTTTATGTCTGTCGATAGCGGTCGAACGGAAAATCCGATCAACTTGAAATTTGGACCATCCACAAGCCTCGATGTGGATTGAAGGTGTATAGTTTTGAGGCAAAATCGTTCGAAAAGTTACAAAGTTACACCATAGTTACTGCAAAATATTTTTCTGAAACAAAATGGCGGCAAAATGTGAGATAGCCAGATTTTTCTACAGATTTTTCCGGTCACGAATATGTTAATGTAATGGCGATTTGATAAATATTGGCAAAGTTACACGAAAGTTACTCGAAAATATTTTTCTAAAACGCAGTAACGGCAAAATGTGAGGTGGCTATCTTATAGTAAATTTTTGTCCGGTCACGAATATACTAATGTAAACGCGATCCAATACGTATTAGAGGCAAGAATTACATTTCTATTGCTGTCAATAAGTGTTAGTAACGGTGGCGGACCGCGGCGAAAACATGACAGCAAAAATTCTTAGCAACGCACATTGCACTGCATCCAACAATGTCGGGAAGTATAATAGCTATGGAAATTAGAAAAAATGTTGCAATGCGCATTCTTGAATTGTTGTTAATTGTTGTTTGTATTAGCATTGAAGTCTTTTCGCCAGAAAGTTCGTAGATATTGACGCGCTCGCTTATCAACGCGTCAAACAGAGCGTTTTCCTAGTAATAGCTATGGGAATTAGAAAATTTTTTGCAATGTGCATTCTTGAATTGTTGTTAATTGTTGTTAATTGTTGTTCTTATTAGCTTTGAGATCTTTTCGCCAGAACGTTCGTAGATACGGACGCGCTCGCTTATCAACGCGTCAAACAGAGCGTTTTCCTAGTTTACGAATCCATAGGCAACATACTTGATGAGAAATAACAATACGGAACCATATTGGATGCAAAAACAAAGAAGAAGAGTTTTTAAGCGAGCGAAGCGAGCGTTTCCACTTGACTCTTATGGCACTTCGTTCTGTTTTTTTTTTTTTTTTTTATGTCCGTCGATAGCGGTCGAACGGAAAGTCCGATCAACTTGAAATTTGGACCATCCACAAGCCTCGATGTGGATTGAAGGTGTATAGTTTTGAGGCAAAATCGTTCGAAAAGTTAAAAAAGTTACACCATAGTTACTGCAAAATATTTTTCTGAAACAAAATGGCGGCAAAATATGAGATAGCCAGATTTTTCTACAGATTTTTCCGGTCACGAATATGTTAATGTAATGGCGATCTGATAAATATTGGCAAAGTTACACGAAAGTTACTCGAAAATATATTTCTGAAACACAGTAACGACAAAATGTGAGGTCGCTATCTTATAGTAAATGTTTGTCCGGTCACGAATATACTAATGTAAACGCGATCTGATACGTATTAGAGGCAGAAATTACATTTCTATTGCTGTCAATAACTGTTAGTAACGGTGGCGAACCGCGGCGAAAACATGACAGCGAAAATTCTTAGCAACACACATTGCACTGCATCCAACAATGTCGGGAAGTATAATAGCTATGGAAATTAGAAAAATTGTTGCAATGCGCATTCTTGAATTGTTAATTGTTGTTTGTATTAGCATTGAAATCTTTTCGCCAGAAAGTTCGTAGATATTGACGCGCTCGCTTATCAACGCGTCAAACAGAGCGTTTTCCTAGTAGAGGAATAACGCTTGATTTACTGGGTCTTGGCATACCGTACGGTGGGGGAGGGATGTGAATAAAATGGGTAACCAAAAGGGGGTGGGGGGGGGGGATACACGTGATTGTCCCACGCCACTGCAGTCACGTCCCGGTCGAGATGAATCCCTCGTCGAGGTGACATGAGGCATATCGTCCATATCGTTTGCCATTTCTTCTACATACTTGCCGGCGCTCTTAGCGACCTGAACCCCCCCCCCCCCCCCAAACTGTATTCCCCGCCCCGGCGACGTGTGATATATCTTATTCCGCCGACGCTATATGACCTAGTTGTTGTAAGTTCGTCGTTAAACAAGCGAAAACTACTACTGCAGTCACGTCACGTCACGTCACGTCACCGTCACGTCCCGCACAGGGCGGCGGTAAGTGACCGGTCTTCCGACACGCGATTGATTGTCACCTACCCGAGAGAGCAAGAGAGAGCGAGAGAGAGGGACGCAGCGTTACGCCCGCGGCCAGGGGTGCTTCTTCGGTGACTACAATGGGATGGGTCGTCCATGCAGTCCACTCCAGCTACACCACGCCACTCTTGACTCGAGGCATGCGGCCGGGGCGTCTGCGATTGCGGGGGCCTTGGCTTCCAGTTCCCACTTCCTTCAGTTCGGTTCAGTCGCATGTGGACCGTTGGGGTGTATAGACGTAACTCTCCTCGCTGCATCATCGACGACGAGTTCTGACGCGCGCGTCGTCGTCTTCGTCTTCTCTTCTGGGGAGATAGATATCGTCCGACTTGTTTGTTGCAGTAAGGACACTTCTTTGTGGAGGTGAAATGGATCTTCATCGACATCTTCGGTGAGTACAATATTGTTGTCACTGTTTGGGGTGGAGAATGAATCTTTTCACTTTCAGCCATCAAGACATACGCCGTTTAGCTTTTATTTTTTCCAATATTAAATTTTTTTTTATTATTTTATTTTTATTAATGAAGGTTGAAAAAATGTCTTTCGTTATGTCATGTAATGGATGTACCTCGTCTAGCCGTCGAGGGGGTGGACCCTCTCCAGTCTCCAAACTATTAATGACGACAGGCACGGGCTTGTGTGAGTGACGTCTGAAGATAGCGCCAGCTTATATAAAAGGAGCCAATTGTTTTCTCCAAACTCCCAACTAGTTTTCAGAATAAGAATAGAACAGCGGAATGACAGAACGACACCGGAGGGAAGTTTTATTTTTATTTTTTATTATTTTTTACCGCAGCTTCCGTGGCTTTTGGGTTATCCGCTCTGAACAGAGTAGATCATTTCTGTCTTTGCACATGCCATGGAAGCCACGGGGACACTTTTAACTCACTTTGACGTTTGTCGCCTCTGTTTGGGTGTTTTGGACACGTGCGAATGAAAGTAACCTCGCCTCTATTCTTGCGGCTCGCATCTTGTCACCGTGTTAGGTGAATGGCGGAGACTTATTTATAGTGCGGTTATGAGAGAGAGGAGGCTTACCATTGACTTCGTTGGGTTGGGATGGTATAAAAGCACTGTCACAACCACCGCCGTAACCAGGAGCTGGTTACCCGGGTAAAACATCTTAAGCCCGGCTAAAACATCTTTAGATGACATGGTAAACAGCGATTAAAAACGTAAAATGCACAACGTGTAACTCATAGGCGGCTATGAACAAAAGGGTATGCACAGATAACTAATTCAAAATAGCCTACCTAATCGTGGTATAAGTGACAAGCGAAAGTGGAGAGCGAGTAAGTGAATAACCAATCAATAACCATCAGTAAGCGGTGAATTGTGCTAAATGTATGATATATTTTTGTGGAAATATTACAAACTTATTTTGGAGTATTTTTGCTTTGTACATACAACTCAACAATAGTTTTTTTCACTACTAACTAGTAATAAAATAAAAGTTAGAAAACTATATTCTTCGAAATGTATAAGTTTTGTTCGCTTTATACCGTGTTGTGACGTAAAAAAATAAAATAATAAAAATTCTCAAAAAATAATGTTTCGAATGCGGTGAGGTGGCTGGGGCTCTGCCCCAGAGACACAAACTGCTTTGAGTCCAAAGAAATAAATAAACTATTGATATTTATTTTACTCCCCCCCACCCCCCTTTTACCCGGGCCTGTACAAGCTCAAAGGGGCTGTCGTCTTGGGAACATATTGTAGGCCTACGTGCAGCGTGCACCCCACACGGGCTAGACTCTAGAGCACGGATCCAGTTCGTGTGGTGTTGTGGTCGGGACGGCGACTAGCCGACTACTATTCCAGAAGACCAGACTAGAAACCGAATACACGTAACGCAAGGAATGTTCAGTTTGACGTCGCCCGTCTCCACCACAAACCCATTCATCCGTATTGGATTAGGTCGCCATCGCCAAGCAAAATATATATATGTGTGCTGGATTGGGATGGGCCTGCGGACGGGCGCCCTAGGCAAAAGGGGCTCAATTAACTTGCACCCAGCAAACGCATTTCTTGCGAAGCGCTGCTCAAACGTACTTAGATACTACCAACAACTAGTATGTATTTCAAAATAGCATCGTATCTAAACCATTAGAAAATGAGTGTACAAAGTTGATTGGATTTACGGTTTGGGACTGTCTCATGCTACTTTTGCCCATACGTAATGAATTACTTTTCGATATATGTTTTTAATTTGTTTGCTTCAAATACTGAAAAAGTGAATATTACCATCATGAAACCACTCTACTTTGGGAAGAGCTGCTTACTTCTCAACAACTCCGTATTAAAAGTAAAACATGGCCCCCAATACAATTTGTTGAGTAATTACCCTGGGATCCCCAAAATGTGTCTGTTTTACTTCTAATTTATTTATTTTCATCTTTAAATTTATTTTCATTTTTTTAACTAAATATTTGGTTGGTGCTTTCGTTTCAAACAATCAATTCATTGGGGGTTGTTGAATTATTTCTACTGTAGCCCAGACACATACATTTTTTCCTGGCGAGGGCTTCAGTAACTTGTCTGGGTAATATTGTATCCTCCCCCCCCCCCCCTCCCCTAACCCGATTTCTACCCACTCTAATAAAAAGCAAAAATCATAGAAAAAGAATCAAAATCAATAAAAATCGATGCAACACAAAAAAATTAATGATGGTTGTCTATACTTAGCTCGTTTCAGTCTTCGGCTCCAGGCAAACGATTTGGTCTTGTAAGTTGTAACACATTAAAAAATTAAATACCCTACTAAAAAATAATTATAATATCCATTAAATAATTATATAGTAACCGAGTTAGTGGTCTAACATTATGAAACAAGGGTAAAAAGAACGTAGCACATTATAGCAAGAAAAATAACAAACATAAACTGGTTTTGTAGTATGGGTTCAGTATTCTTTCAAAATAAATAGGGAGGCTATGCGTACTGGTAAAGCAGCTGATGTAGGCTAATGCAGCACATATCCTGTAACTGTAACCCAATATACACTATTTAACTAAACACCATGGAGTAGACTGGAGAGTTATAATATATTCTGAATATTATAATGAATTATTAATTATAGGATAGAAATAATTCATTTATGTATATACATTACGCATAGATATTGTCTATACTCAGGTCAAGACCATGTTCTTTTGACATCAGTCAGTCAGTCAGTCAGTCAGTCAGTCAGTCAGTCAGTCAGTCAGTCAGTCAGTCAGTCAGTCAGTCAATCAGTCAGTCAGTCAGTCAGTCAGTCAGTCAGTCAGTCAGTCAGTCAGTCAGTCAGTCAGTCAGTCAGTCAGTCAGTCAGTCAGTCAGTCAGTCAGGCAGTCAGGCAGTCAGTCAGTCAGTCAGTCAGTCAGTCAGTCAGTCAGTCAATCTAGCCTGCAACGTATCGAAGTCTACAGTTGTCTGAGCAACGAGGCTAATCGGTCGGTCCGACAAGGTGTTTAATCATAGTTATTAGCGAATCGCACGCGCATCAACCGATTCAATTAGCCGACAGACAACCTGTGGTGCCCAAGTCTGGGTTCGCCCATGCAACTGAATAGCTGAATGGCCCATGGTCGGCGCCACCTCGCAATCACTGGGCCATGCAACGCAGGGCCTGCGTGCGAACACATTCTCACGGGGGAATCGAATTCGCGTCCCGTAATCGTTGCTGATTGCAGAGATGTAGTTTTGAAAGAAACCCCTCATGGATCTTAGGACAAAGCCGCCCCCCCCCCCCTCCCCCCTTGTCAAAGTTAGTCACAACAAGTGTGACACCCCCCCTTAAATGTCCCAAAAAAAAATTTACTGCCCCCCCCCCCCCCGACATGCCAACATAAAAAAAAAACGGTACAAAATCAGTCACATCGAGATCAAATATTTGAATTTTCATTATTTTTTACATTTCCATAGCTGCTGGTTATTACTGGTCATTCGTCCAACTCAGCAGGTGGCGCATTCTAGTGGCTAAAAACCAGTTTTGGAGATGCGTGAAATTGCGGGATTATTTGAATAATGTAAAATACTGAAAAAGCATCTGCACTAAAAAATGGCATTATATGCAGTGCATGCATGGATGTCACAGAAAGACTGACCCCCCCCCAATTGTGTGACATCATTTATGGACGGCCCCTAGAGGGTAGATCTATTGCGAGCAGTCTGGTCTCACCAACACCGCCCCCGCAAACACCCCAGTTAGGGTCGGACAGAGGGTAGAGGGTAGATCTATTGCGAGCAGTCTGTCTCACCAACACCGCCCCCGCAAACACCCCAGTTAGGGTCGGACAGAGGGTAGAGGGTAGATCTATTGCGAGCAGTCTGGTCTCACCAACACCGCCCCCGCAAACACCCCAGTTAGGGTCGGACAGAGGGTAGAGGGTAGATCTATTGCGAGCAGTCTGGTCTCACCAACACCGCCCCCGCAAACACCCCAGTTAGGGTCGGACAGAGGGTAGAGGGTAGATCTATTGCGAGCAGTCTGGTCTCACCAACACCGCCCCCGCAAACACCCCAGTTAGGGTCGGACAGAGGGTAGAGGGTAGATCTATTGCGAGCAGTCTGGTCTCACCAACACCGCCCCCGCAAACACCCCAGTTAGGGTCGGACAGAGGGTAGAGGGTAGATCTATTGCGAGCAGTCTGGTCTCACCAACACCGCCCCCGCAAACACCCCAGTTAGGGTCGGACAGAGGGTAGAGGGTAGATCTATTGCGAGCAGTCTGGTCTCACCAACACCGCCCCCGCAAACACCCCAGTTAGGGTCGGACAGAGGGTAGAGGGTAGATCTATTGCGAGCAGTCTGGTCTCACCAACACCGCCCCCGCAAACACCCCAGTTAGGGTCGGACAGAGGGTAGAGGGTAGATCTATTGCGAGCAGTCTGGTCTCACCAACACCGCCCCCGCAAACACTGACCACCGAACGAGTCCGGATGCGCTGCTGTGTTTTGCGCACTGAGATTACTACGTGTTCGGGCTGCAGTAATTTATTTTATTGCTCGACACTAATTTTAGTGCCGTGTAACCGCGTAGTAGTCTAACTTGTACCGTGTGTTTAACCATTCGCCCACTTGAATTGTTTTAGGACAAATGCATTAAAGGTTGTTAGCTGGTTGGTCATCTATTATTAGATTTGTTCGATGGGTCAACCGCTTGGTGGTTGAGCAACGGCGCGATCGAGAGGAGTATGCTACGTGTCTCCTTCATGAATCAACCTCTTCTCTGCGGTATTCCAAGATGGATGTTTGGAGTGCTGCGTTGAGTATCCAGGGTGAAGGGCTTTGACAACTTGGTAGATAGCTGTGCGATCTTTTATAGAAATAATTCTGGAGCAATGCTGGAGGGGAAGGAAAAAGAATAAAAGTATAAACAAAAATATATATAGTTGTAGAGAAATGTTATTTGAATTCGGAGGAATTGTATACATTGTCGTTTGAATTGAAAATAATATTTTCAAGTCTTCGGAGAGCCTCTGGTAAGGGCTTTAGCCTACCTCTCTTGAGTACCCCACTGAAGAATTCACGTAGAAGGATAATGGCATTGTAAGTTGTTGCAAACAACAAAAGAGAAAAACTCGAATTGCTGAAATAATGTTATGACAGTGAAGCAATTACTATACTAATCAAATATCTAATCTAAAATAACCAATTAGCAATATATTTAGATTGACTGATATACATTTTGTCGTCTGCGGTTGGGGGGGGGGGGGAGGGTCCTAGGGTAGGTCCTAAGCGTCTGACTTCTAGCGACTTGCGTTCGAATCCCGTGTAACGCACGAGTTTGTTGTAATTGTCCTTCATTTTCATCTATCACCTCTCATCGTCTCGAATAGCATTATTGCAATAATAGAGACGTAAAGCAATGATCATAACAATAATTCAATTTGCAACTAAGAATACTTTACATTGCTAGTGTACTCAAACTCTACAGCCAATAATACGCACGTATTTCCTGACGCACGCGTGTAAATGCGTGAGTGCGATGCGTGTAGACTGTAGAGTATTCTCGGCCGCCAGATGCTCAGTAGGATCTCGGCTCAATCGTGCATTTAGTCGTTCACTCGTAACATAAGTTGAGATAATGTGCTACACGCAATAAACTTTAATGTCGTTGGAATGCTGCAAGAAGACTTGATTGGCGTTGAGCTTTGGTTTGGTGCTTCATAGTCCATAATCACACTTGAATGAGAATGTCTAAGGTAGATGATTATTTATTGGTGATACATAACAAAAGCTGGCTAGATGTTTCTAACGTAGAGAAACGGATTAGTTTACAAATAACGAGTCGAAATGAAATGTCGATGAGCATTACTTCTAGTTAGTCACATTTGTATAACATACGTCAAGTTAAGAAATGTATTACTTTTTCAATTCTTCCGTTTTCGTTTGTTAGGGAATGGAATTTGGAAACCTCACCTAATTTTTAGAGTTTGAATTTGCGTTTCTCAAATTTAATTAACTATAATTGTTTGTATAAAAATAATTTTTGTATCAATGATAATAATTTGTCTAAAAGATTCCCTACGAAAAAGTGAATCCGCGAAAGAACCGAATACTGTTCGAAAAAAAGTTGTTATTTTAAGCTTACTTAATTATAGAACTAAATTTGGAACACTAACCCGGATAATTACAATATTACAAATATTTTTCCGGTATAGTATTCACCTTACGAACCCAAATAGAGCTCGGTTTTCACTTTATCAATAATTATGGTGGCGCTTTTAAGTCTTTACTCTTTAGTCTTCAGCCCTCTTGCAACTACTGTGTAGTTTATCTGTGTTTCGAGCGCATAACTCACCCCTAATTATGTCGTTTCTCTGTCAACACAGCACAGCCTTGTTTCTCTCTGTTCACATCGTCAGTGTTTCGACAGTCGGATCGCAAGGAAGAGATTCCAGCGTTGATAAGTTTATCGTCGATAGACAGAAAATAAAGCTTGGCTTCGTTGATCTTGATCGATCGATCGACAATCGATAAATAAACATCAGACTTGGTGAATGGGCCCACACACACACACACGAGTTGAGCTCTATTTTATTTAACTTTTGCGTGATGGATAGATAGATAGGAAGTCGTTCTTCCCTAACATATTTTCTTTTTCAAAATTATTATAATAGTAATTTACCAACTTTGAACATTTTAAAAAATATTTCAAGTTCATGCCATTCAAGAAATTGCCGAACTCACTCAATCCATAATCAACATGTTGATTTGATAGATATTGATTTGATACATTTAAGATAGTGATTAGATTAGATGTTTTCGTGTTTATTATAATTGTTCACCCTGGTTACTCCGATTTGTCTGGTGTTGCCTGCCCTATAGGGCATTGCGTTGCGTTGCATTGACGGTGAATAGGATACAATTTTTATTTTCAAATTCCCAAGGACCCTACAACAACTTCAGAGCTTTCTCTGTCTCGAACCAGGATTCGTTTGTGCGCAGCTCCGATAATTTATTACCAGAGCTGACACCTCCGAACACTCATTCGTTCCAGGCTGGGAACTTTAAGACAATGCAGATCAGTCTCAAGAATTTCGAGAACCTCTTTATGAGCCCTTGAAACATGCACGGAATGCTGCTGCCAGCCCCCCTATTGATATGTGTGACGCTTTATTTGTGTTCCTTCGGCCCGATCGGTGACCGTCTCACTGTCGGCTCGTTTGTACAGCCGTCGGTTCGATGCCTGTTTTACTGTCGGCTCGTTTGTACAGCCGTCGGTTCGATGCCTGTTTCACTGTCGGCTTGTTTGTACAGCCGTCGGTTCGATGCCTGTTTTTCTGTCGGCTTGTTTGTACAGCCGTCGGTTCGATGCCTGTTTCACTGTCGGCTTGTTTGTACAGCCTCGGTTCGATGCCTGTTTCACTGTCGGCTTGTTTGTACAGCCTCGGTTCGATGCCTGTTTCACTGTCGGCTTGTTTGTTGTTTAGGTGGCTCGTTGGTCCAGTGGTTAGCATCCCTGCTTCCAATGCAGAAGGTCCCGGGTTCAAATCCCGCAACAGGCAGAAGTTTTTTAACTTCTAATGTGGATTCAATTCCATTGCTTCTTGGCTTAGGAATAAATAAACGGTGACTTTGGAGCCGTCCTAGCAACGAAGCACTCAATAAATTCAAAGTTGTTCTGAATCGGCCTTGTTGATTCTGGCATTTGTCCGCAGGTGTTCGCACTGTCCAATTACTGATTCATATGTTTCGTATTTGAAATATCGATCTTTGATTGGTTATCGCTCACTCGTCGATGGTGTTCGAAGCCTACAGGGTTGGTTTAGTCGCTTTAAATTAAAGTCCCCCACTGCAAATCAGTTTAATTACTGAGTGGGTAGACTCTAAATGTGAATTTATTTTATTTATTTTTTATTTTGTACAGCCGTCGGTTCGATGCCTGTTACACTGTCAGCTCACCGTTTGTGCAGCCTTCAGTTCGATGCCCGTACTTATCAGAATGTTGGTGGGGGATTAGGTCATACAATATTGCCACTTTCAATGTAGTAACTTTTCGGAGAATGAATATCGATTTGCCGTATTACAAACATAGCCATAATTTGGAAGTGTTGTTGTCAATTGGAAGTATTAAACAAGGATGCTTATATAATTAATAATTTTGATTCAAATGTTGGTAATTTTCTATTTTCTCAAAAAAAAAAAAAATGCAATTTACTAAACTGCAACGTAATTATGAGTTGTAGTTATCATTCTGATTTATTACAAATAATTTTACCCCAAAACAATCATTTAAATTAACTGGATATTTAAGTAAAAAGGTATATCAAAATAACACTTTCCAAAATTTGATTTTAAAATTGCTTATTAAAAATAATGTGTAGCCACTCTCCTATTATGCCTGGCTGGGACACACACACACACACATACCAAAATGTAACTGATGACAGAGAAATGATAGCATCTGACAAAAGTAGTTTGCATATTATCTGCTTATATATTTTGTTAAAGTGCTATTGATGGTTCTTGCTTTGCTGAAACCGGCCCTAACAGTTATATACTCTGCTCTGTAAATTTGCTGTTTAAAATTTATTTCAACGGGACATTTTCGGCATCCGCTAAGTGTATTTAAATGAATCGTTCTCTCAGGCCAATCCATCCCACTATCTGTTGAACAGTTTGTTTCGAGCTCCTAGATTCCGCATTATTTGCTTAACTTCACCGGCCATAGTGCTGCATTCTTGCCGAATAAATAATCATGAAATCGCTTATCTAATACGAAGTTTTGCATCAAAATGCTGCAACATTTTACGGACAACATTGGGATTCTATTCTTTAAAGGATACCGTAAATCATCAACGAGTTTCATGTTGATACGTCCACAGAAACGTATCGACTTCGTACACGATATAAACATCGATTTATCGACTTCCTTCACAGATCATAATATAGTGTTCTCCATCTGGATGTAAACTGTTTTATTAAGCGAGCGAAGCGAGCGTTTCCACTTGACTGTTATGGCACTTCGTTCTGTTTTTTTGTTTGTTTGTTTGTTTGTTTGTTTTTTTTGTTTTTTTTTTTGTTTTGTTTTTATGTCCGTCGATAGCGGTCGAACGGAAAGTCCGATCAACTTGAAATTTGGACCATCCACAAGCCTCGATGTGGATTGAAGGTGCATAGTTTTGAGGCAAAATCGTTCGAAAAGTTACAAAGTTACACCATAGTTACTGCAAAATATTTTTCTGAAACAAAATGGCGGCAAAATGTGAGATAGCCAGATTTTTGTACAGTGTTTTCCGGTCACGAATATGTTAATGTAATGGCGATCTGATAAATATTGGCAAAGTTACACGAAAGTTACTCGAAAATATTTTTCTAAAACGCAGTAACGGCAAAATGTGAGGTGGCTATCTTATAGCAAATTTTTGTCCAGTCACGAATATACTAATGTAAACGCGATCCAATACGTATTAAAGGCAGAAATTACATTTCTATTGCTGTCAATAACTGTTAGTAACGGTGGCGGACCGCGGCGAAAACATGACAGCGAAAATTCTTAGCAACGCACATTGCACTGCATCCAACAATGTCGGGAAGTATAATAGCTATGGAAATTAGAAAAAATTTTGCAATGCGCATTCATGAATTGTTGTTAATTGTTGTTTGTATTAGCATTGAAATCTTTTCGCCAGAAAGTTCGTAGATATTGACGCGCTCGCTTATCAACGCATCAAACAGAGCGTTTTCCTAGTATTACTAGGGTGTCTGTGCGCGTACTTGTCGTACCGTATCACTATCAGTATCACATATAGTTGTTCCGAAGCAACCTCACCGATGCTTTCGTCAAAGAAGAGTGATTCGTGCTGGTTGGCCAGAGGACTCAGCATCGGTAAAGTTGCTTCGGGGTGACTTTACATGTGCACAATGAGACGTGTATATTGGCAGAATGTTTCCTGCGTCTCCACTCCAAGGTATAGCTTCCGCACGCTATCTTGTCTTTTGCTGACGTCAACGTCACGCCTTTGGGAAGTTTCAACGTAAAGCTATGCAAGACACGTTCGTTTCTAGCATAGTTTCAGCAGTGCTTCCCCTTGCGTAAAGTGAACTAGCCAGCGGGCGAACCCCCAGGAATTCACGGTTAGTGGTAATGGGGGCAGTGTATCTTGTCCTTTACAGGGAATGTATTCACTTATGGCCGAACTCTTACGAGAATCTTATGTCATCACACTAAACTCCACAGATTGATCGAGTCAAATTTTGGGGATAAAGAACTGGAACAATACTGTTGAGTAAAGTCGTCGCACGACTACCTTTCCAATGCTGTCGTCAGAGGCGAAGAGCTCATAGGCAACCAGCGAACCGCTCGAAACAAACCCCTGCAATAGAGATCGCTGATTGGCTACGAGTAGGGGTGTGTTACTCGCCTGTGACGAAAGCAGGAGAAAGTATTATAGTCTTGCGGCGAGATTACCTCAGTTGTGCACATGCACACCAGTCAGTGTAATCACATCTTTTAAACCTTCGAGCGTGGGTTCGTGGGTTCTATTCCCAGCCGGGGGCACTTGGCATTATAGTTACCATGCCTTCATAGACCCTACATAAGTTGCCAACTTCGTGTTTTTATTTATTTATATTACAGTGTATATAAATAATTTATAGCACACATTTGTAATAATTGAAATACCAACAATGATTAAGCATTTACTAAAATGAAATGGTGGCATGACTTTTCAGTTTTTTATGTGGAGGATGGTAAACCTGTAACTTCCAATGTGTCACCAATTAATTACTTCCCGCCGAGTTTCTGCGCCGACCAGGTCTCCTTGAATGGACTGTTTACTTTAAACCAAGGATCCGGCTCACTTTTATTTTAAACCAAGCCCAATCCAAGCCAAGCCAGCGCTAAGTAAAGTAAGCCGGGCTTCAAGCTGGGCCGTGGCGTCGACACAACGCCAAACAAGCCCAGCCGAAAGCAAGCTCACAAAATCCAAGCCGGGCTAAAGCAAGCCGGGCCGTAATGGAGCCCAGCTAAACCAAGCCAAACCAAGCCGGGCCGAAACTGAGCTCAACTGAGCCGGGCCGAAAGCAAGCCGAACTAAGCCAGGCCAATCCAAGCCGGGCCGAAAGCGAGCCTAACTAAGCCAAGCCAAACCAAGCCGGGCCAAAACTGAGCTCAACTGAGCCGGGCCGAAAGCAAGCCGAACTAAGCCAGGCCAATCCAAGCCGGGCCGAAAGCGAGCCTAACTAAGCCAAGCCAAACCAAGCCGGGCCGAATACCCGCCAATACCCGTTTGCAAGAACATTTTGCCAAGTCTCACGCTCGCTTCTCGCTGAGAGATAATAAATAATAATTGTTCGTAGGAATACCTGTTATATCGTGCACACTAGCTTAACCTGATGTGCCCTTCTTCAGGTGACTAGCTAGGTTATTAGGGTGTTTGGATAAATGAGAAGGAATTTCCGATAGCTATTAGAAGGTCTCAATCCCAGCATTCGCCTTTACGACTGAGGAAAACCTCGGAAAAAACCTTCAGTCAGGACTGACGGTGGCCGGAATCGAACCGGCGACCTCCAGAATTAGAGTCTCGCGTCTTACCGCTGAGCCACCTCTATCGGTGCTGTGAGCTAGTCACTTTGGTTGTCTTGCACCCTCTAGTAACTAGGGATGGGAAAAAACAGCTATTTTGCTAAACGTTTAAACGCACCAACTAATCGCGTTTAAACGGTTAACCCCCCCCCCCCCCCCCCAATTTTTTATTTTTTTTATTTTAAATTCCGATAAAAATGTAGACATAATTAAAACAAAATAGTAATCTCACACTTTCGTATATTTCGCATTATTCTTAGGAACATTGTTTAATAAAAAAACTAATCCCGGTCACAGACACACGCAACAATAAAAAGAAGCACAAAGACAATAATTAAGCGCTGCGACTGGCCAGCAAGACACCCCGAGCTATTGTGAGCGGTGGGGGGTCGGTACTCCGTAGCGTAATCCAGCGTGACAAAGGCAAAACATCGCGAGGCAGGCAGGCAGGCAGTAAGATTCTACTCCGTGAAGTGAGAGAGAGAGATCGGTTGCCAGTGAGGGCAAGTGAATACGCGAGTCGCCAGCGACGAACGTGCAAGCAACAGCAAGCCATTTCCATTCCACCGGAAGTTCGTTCGTTTGGTGGTGGGCAGGCGGCGCCGAGTGATGAATGAGTCATTTATGATAGGTTTCAAGTTTCAACCACACTCAACTCTCATGCACATTCGGGAAAAAACATTTATTTTTAATTTAACAAAACTGAAAGGTCACTCAAAACATCATATTTTATGATACAGTAATTACTATTTACTATTTATTTATAAATTGACTAACCGTTGCTAAACGTTTATGCGTAATCTAATAACCTCTAATTTACCACTACACGTTTAAACATTTAAACGTTTAACCGTCCCATCCCTACTAGTAACTGTTCGTTTCGCCCACGCCCCCCTCCCCCTGATAACGTACCGTTGATGATACCGTGCGCGCGGTAGAGCCCAGACAGAATGCAACTTGCCGCCAGTGAAACAGAGTTGGCGTAATGACATATCGCAGCGCATGGCCACGATAATATGATGATAACAATTGCTCATTTTATGTCGCTATCTATGCATTTTGAGAAGTACGGTTACTTCTATATACTAGTGAACATAGAAAGCAAAACTGTTCCTCTTACTTACCAATTACAGATTAATTAAACAAACATTTGCTAGGCCTAGTCAAAATGTTGATGGTGAAGGTAGCAAATCTGCAATCCCCAACTCAGCTTTAAGTCAAAAGTGAGCTGGGTCAAACCAAGCTGGGCTAAATCAAGCTAGCAAGCTCAGCTTGAAAAGTGAGCCGCGTCAAATCGAGCTGGACTTAAAAAGTGAGTCGGGCCAAAGCAAGCTGGGCAAGCAAGCCGGGCCAAAACAAGCTAGCAAGCTTGGCTCAGAAAGTGAGCCGGGCTAAGCCAAGCTACCGAGCCGGGCTTGCAAAGTGAGCCGAGCAATGCAAGCTAGCCAGCTGGGCTCAGAAAGCGAGCCGGGCTAAGCCAAGCTTCCGGGCCGGGCTTGAAAAGTGAGCCGAGCCAAAGCAAGCTAGCCAGCTGGGCTCTGAAAGCGAGCCGCGCTAAACCAAGCTAGCCAGCCGGCGTAAACAAACGGGCTTTATACAACCAAGCCGGGCCAAGCCGAGCCGGGCCGGATCCTTGCTTTAAACCGAATGAAGTAAAACAATAAAGATAGCGTAACATGTGCTGGTTGCACGTTGACAGTGCAAACATATAAAACACTGCACAGTTGTTTGTCCAGCATTATGTCCACTCACCGAAGTCACACATTCAGCACGGCTGGTCATAGTTTCTCGTCTTTGCGAAGATGACCGAAATGGGCATTCAATCGTATGCAGGAATCAATAACGAGCTGCCCCATAGTACGGAAGTCTGAATAATATATATATACTTTTTACCACACAATTTGACAATTTGAGTATTTTCCATAATCGTAAAATAAATGTGTCTACTTTGTTCATGTTTTGGTTTTTCTACAATTAGTGTGTAATATATTAAAAAGGAAACATTAGAACAGGTAAAATGTTATTAAAAACAACTAGTTTGACATTGCACTGTTCCTTGTCAATTGATTAAAAATAACGTAATATTTCGAGCACTCATCAGCACTCTTCAACGGGCTACGTCAAGTTTTAAATATATTTTGTATGCGTGATACAGGGTTTTATACACGAGGGATGGAGGGGAGGAGGGGAAGGGGGGGGGGATTGTCTCAACTCGTGGTCGCGAGACATTACAAAACACTTGGGAAGTAATCTGACATATAAATATACGAGGCATTATAATTATAACGCTGTTCGATATATGTTTATCTTAATTCAAGTTACACATATGCAAATTAGACCCGCCCACGTTAATGAAACGTCACACGTGGACATTTCGGACATGTTTTGACATTCATCGTCAGTTGAAATGCGTCTGACGACGACGGTAGAAAACACCTTTGAAATATCACAGCTCTTACGACCTAACATAAGTGTATGTGCTTTGTTCTTCTCATTTCGCTAATCTTTTGTTATGCAGTGGCTCCTATAACCAAACAATTATCATCTGCATTTGAGTTTTGAATATGAACAAAGAATTCCCACGGATTTCTATTTACCCACGACGAACAAACTGGTCGGCATCGTGATGTTTACCTTGCACATTTCGATAATTGAAGAGTCAAATATTTGCAAGTACACTCTTGTGATTCGTTCTATTGCAATGACGTCACAAGCTGTTGGTATTCGAAGGTAATTCATACACTTCAAAGTCTGACGAGTACAGATCAAACATTGTAAGAACCAGATGCGTGTAAGGTTGGATCGCCTTTGACGTGTTAAGGGCCATTCCGTGTAACTGATAAATAATTACGGCTATAAACATAAAACTCTAATAACCCCAACGTATGCGATTGTCTCTCCTTTAGATAGACACACCACGAAATAATTAGGATGTACTGTCTGCGTGGAAAACTATTTTCCCAGAATTCAATTTGGCAAAAAAAACGAACAACATATAAACAAACATGATTCTTGTTCGAATGAGTGGTCGATCAAACTCGAAGGCTGTGGACATGCTCACGTGATGCGCTGGCTGTGGATTCAAACGATCAAACTCGAAGGCTGTGGACATACTCACGTGATGCAATGGCTGTGGATTCAAACGATCAAACTCGAAGGCTGTGGACATACTCACGTGATGCGCTGGCTGTGGATTCAAACGATCATACTCGAAGGCTGTGGACATGCTCACGTGATGCGCTGGCTGTGGATTCAAACGATCAAACTCGAAGGCTGTGGACATGCTCACGTGATGCGCTGGCTGTGGATTCAAACGATCAAACTCGAAGGCTGTGGACATGGTCACGTGATGCGCTGGCTGTGGATTCAAACGATCAAACTCGAAGGCTGTGGACATGCTCACGTGATGCGCTGGCTGTGGATTCAAACGATCAAACTCGAAGGCTGTGGACATGCTCACGTGGTGCAATGGCTGTGGACTCATAAACGATCAAACTCGAAGGCTGTGGACATGCTCACGTGATGCGCTGGCTGTGGATTTAAACGATCAAACTCGAAGGCTGTATAGACATGCTCACGTGATGCGCTGGCTGTGGATTCAAACGAGCAAACTCGAAGGCTGTGGACATACTCACGTGATGCGCTGGCTGTGGATTCAAACGATCAAACTCGAAGGCTGTGGACATGGTCACGTGATGCGCTGGCTGTGGATTCAAACGAGCAATCTCGAAGGCTGTGGACATGCTCACGTGATGCGCTGGCTGTGGATTCAAACGATCAAACTCGAAGGCTGTGGACATGCTCACGTGATGCGCTGGCTGTGGATTCAAACTATCAAACTCGAAGGCTGTGGACATGCTCACGCAGTGATGATTTCAGGCATATCCCGGGGGGGGCGGAGCCCCCCCTGGCATTTGTAAATGCCCCCCCCCCCTAGCAGATTGAAAAATCACATGAAGTAATGTAAATTTGCAAAAAAAAAAAATGCAAAATACAAGAAAATGAGGTTTTTCCACCTCATATAGGACTAGGAAATAAATCGATTTCCACGAAAAACTCATCTACATAAATGTTGTAACATTTTATTTTCTATTTAAACGATGTTAGGTAAAGGTAAGAATAGCAAATAGGAATCACCTCATATTCGAAAACTGAAAGGATGGCATCAACAGAGACCGTAACCCCCTCCACCCCTGCCTTTTGTCACAGCGTCAAAAAAAAAGCCATAAAATGAGTTACTAATTTGGCAACACCCCAGATTTTTATCAGCCCCCCCTAGGAAAAATGTCTGAAATCATCACTGTGCTCACGTGATGCGCTGGCTGTGGATTCAAACGATCAAACTCGAAGGCTGTGGACATGCTCACGTGATGCGCTGGCTGTGGATTCAAACGATCAAACTCGAAGGCTGTGGACATGCTCACGTGATGCGCTGGCTGTGGATTCAAACTATCAAACTCGAAGGCTGTGGACATGCTCACGTGATGCGCTGGCTGTGGATTCAAACCACACGTGCCAACTCATTGCAATTTGTTTTCGCAGCGTCGAAATTGGTCGCGTTACATTGCCGCGGGCTCACCACCAGAATACCAGTAGCTCCAGTAAACACCTGCTTGCCGATCCTTATGACGCAATGAGTATGTCTACCCAACCAATCGTATCACTGCACTAACGAACACTGACCATTGACCACTAATAATAAGTAATAACTGGACTGTTTTTATTATCTAGGTCTACTTTACCTGCGCACCTGTGTGGGGCTTCCATCAAACATTGTATGTCATGGTGTTTTTTGCGGTAACGCGCGCAAATTGTTTTGTTACTTCTGTTCGGTATAAACCTAGAAAACATTCACGCGCATGAATCAAAGTATTTTATTTTGCCATCAATCAGATATTAACAATAATGATTGGTTCGCAAGAAGTCAGAGGGACACTCGACTACAGGGACATTGGACAGAGGGACACAGGGACACAATACCCCCCCTCGCCCTCAGTCAGTTATAATGCAAACGTTGTGATTGGAAACTGTTCTTTCACTACTATCTCAATAATATTACATTGTTTTGTTTATTCATGTAATGAAGTACAGTACTTACACGGATTTAAATTATGAGTTATTTATGAATATGAAGCGAATGAAGTGTGTTCTATATCCTATAGTTGTTCCAAGACAACCTTACACATGCTTTCGTCACAGGCGAGGTATTCGTAGCCAACCAGCGATCGTTATCTGCGCGCGCTTGTCTCGGGCGGTTCGCTGGTTGGCTATGAGTGCCTCGCCTGTGACGAAAGCATAATATGTAAGGTAGTCTTGGGCCAAGTATAGGAACTAGAGAAGTACCATGACTATATATGAACCATCAACCATGGACTCGGCTATGTCGTTGGAGGAACTTTATACACAGGTGTAAGGGAGCAGATGGGCACTATATTAAATATTAAAAATCACATTCAATAACATTTTCAAATTACAAAATGAATTATTGTAATTCATTTTACTTATTTAAATAGTTCGTTAGTAAAGTCTGTCATATAATATCAGTGAGTGCGTCTACCTGAGCAGGACATATAATAGTCGAGGGACGAGGTTGCCTGACTCAGCTCGGCCGTAGCCCACCAACAATTTATTCATCTCTTTCTTTATCTGACTCTTCTAGTCTCAGCCGCCCCACACTCTGCGGTAATTGATATTTTATTATTGAAATGCTCTTCGGTCATCGGCGTGTTCTCACGCGCCATCGTAGTGGCTGTGAGAGCGATCATAGTGACTGTGAGCAGCGCTACGTGCATATCATTGTCGTAGTGGCTGTGAGAACGATCATAGTGGCTGTGAGAAGCCATCGTAGTGGCTGTGAGAAGCGCTCCGTGCATATCGTTGTCGTAGTGGCTGTGAGAAGCCATCGTAGTGGCTGTGAGAAGCGCTCCGTGCATATCGTTGTCGTAGTGGCTGTGAGAAGCGCTCCGTGCATATCGTTGTCGTAGTGGCTGTGAGAACGATCATAGTGGCTTGAGAAGCCATCGTAGTGGCTGTGAGAAGCGCTCCGTGCATATCGTTTTCGTAGTGGCTGTGAGAAGCCATCGTAGTGGCTGTGAGAAGCGCTCCGTGCATATCGTTGTCGTAGTGGCTGTGAGAACGATCATAGTGGCTGTGAGAAGCCATCGTAGTGGCTGTGAGAAGCGCTCCGTGCATATCGTTTTCGTAGTGGCTGTGAGAAGCCATCGTAGTGGCTGTGAGAAGCGCTCCGTGCATATCGTTGTCGTAGTGGCTGTGAGAAGCGCTCCGTGCATTGCATATCGTTGTCGTAGTGGAGGTGAGAAGCGCTCCGTGCATATCGTTGTCGTAGTGGAGGTGAGAAGAGCTCCGTGCATATCGTTGTCGTAGTGGCTGTGAGAAGCGCTCCGTGCATATCGTTGTCGTAGTGGCTTTGAAAGCCATCGTAGTGGAGGTGAGAAGAGCTCCGTCCACAGCCAGCTGGCGCTCATACGATGAGGGGAGTTAGGGGGGGGGGGGGGGGGCACTCCTCTTTGATCTCGTTAGAGACAACACACAAGGGTCTTCACCCCCACCGAACAGTGTAAGTAAACAATTACCATGTTTATATAAATATAAACAAAAATTGTATAACGTTGATTAGATTTGGAGGAACTGTTGACTCGATCTCCAACGCGTATTTATCAAAGCCGAGTATTGTAATCGGGATTTTAGTCATTTTTTTTATTTTTGCGGATAAACTATGACAGGTGCAAAAATTTAAAAATTGATGTAGGACCAGACATAGTTAATCACGGTCCTACAATAAATCTTCAATGGCAAGTGACAACAATGCACAACAATTCAAAACTAGTATTTAAATGTTGTATGTCAAGGTTGAACGCATACAACAACATCATCTATTACGCTTGATATTATATTTATAAATTGTTATTTATTGTTGTCATTGATGATTTAGATGACCGCGATTAAAATCTATCTAAGGGTTCTAGATCATTTTGACAATGGTATTTTGGCCCTTTGGGGCATATGGGCACGCAGCATCATGGTATATTACTGTGTCCATAAAAAGGCCTCGTATTTTTTAATCGCGTCTAATCTGGGCTCATCCTTTTTATTTGGAACCTTTTCTGCGGATCATATTTATTGAACGTGTGCCATACAACGAAATACAACGTTTTCTATTACCCTTCCCCCCCTCACCACCACGTAGTTTTGTAAAATATGTATTATTAGCGAATCCAACATTCTAACTAACTTGACAACTCAATCAACAAAACATTGCGATGTATAATTATGATAAAAAAAAAAAATTAACACCTCCAATCCATCTATGGCATTTGACCGTGGACTAGGTGACCGAAAATATCCTTGAAATAACTCCCGTAACCAATCGAAAGCGATTGGCGACGAATTAACTGTTAAATAAGGTATAATATAGCCCGGCCCACGATCGCAATCAGCTATTATGATAGAGTAGCGAGCAAGACGAAGCGACGAGGCTATTACTGGAGACAGGAGACAGACAGCGTGGCACGCTTGATGGGATTAACAGATGCGTGTGTGTTGAGCTGCAAATCACGGCACGCGACACACTTTGAGGCGTGTCTATCTATCTATCTGTCTGTCTGTCTGTCTGTCTGTCTGTCTGTCTGTCTGTCTGTCTGTCTGTCTGTCTGTCTGTCTGTCTGTCTGTCTCTGTCTGTCTGTCTGTCTGTCTGTGTCTCTGTCTGCCTGTATGTCTATCTGTCTCTCTGTCTATCTTCCTGCCTGTCTGTCTGTCTGTCTGCGTGTGTTAGCTTACACAGACACCCACGCACCAGCAGCAACTTTACCCTTGTTGTAGAAACATGAGTCACCCCTGTGTCTGTCTGTCTGTCTGTCTCTGTCTGTCTGTCTGTCTGTCTGTGTCTCTGTCTGCCTGTATGTCTATCTGTCTCTCTGTCTATCTTCCTGCCTGTCTGTCTGTCTGTCTGCGTGTGTTAGCTTACACAGACACCCACGCACCAGCAGCAACTTTACCCTTGTTGTAGAAACATGAGTCGCCCCTAAGTCTGCCTGCCTGTCTGTCTGTCTGTCTGCGTGTGTTATACTTACACAGACACCAACGCACCAGCAGCAACTTTACCCTTGTTGTAGAAACATGAGTCACCCCTGTGTCTGCCTGTCTGTCAGTCTGTCTGTCTACGTGTGTTAACTTACACAGACACCCACGCACCAGCAGAAACTTTACCCTTGTTGTAGAAACTTGAGTCACCCCTGTGTCTGCCTGTCTGTCAGTCTGTCTGTCTACGTGTGTTAACTTACACAGACACCCACGCACCAGCAGAAACTTTACCCTTGTTGTAGAAACATGAGTCACCCCTGTGTCTGCCTGTCTGTCAGTCTGTCTGTCTCCGTGGGTTAACTTACACAGACACCCACGCACCAGCAGAAACTTTACCCTTGTTGTAGAAACATGAGTCACCCCTGTGTCTGCCTGTCTGTCAGTCTGTCTGTCTCCGTGGGTTAACTTACACAGACACCCACGCACCAGCAGAAACTTTACCCTTGTTGTAGAAACATGAGTCACCCCTGTGTCTGCCTGTCTGTCAGTCTGTCTGTCTACGTGTGTTATACTTACACAGACACCCACGCACCAGCAGCAACTTTACCCTTGCTGTAGAAACATGAGTCACCCCTGTGTCTGCCTGTCTGTCAGTCTGTCTGTCTTCGTGCGTTAACTTACACAGACACCCACGCACCAGCAGAAACTTTACCCTAGTTGTAGAAACATGAGTCACCCCTGTATCTGTCTGTACAAATTGTGTCAACCTTCCAGAGTAATTAAATTAATTGCGTCGTCTATGCAGAGTAATATTTGTCTGTTTTGCCGTCATCGCTAACTATATAGATCCTGGTGGACTAGACAGACAGTCGTAATTCCCTAAACTTAGTACAGCTAGTGTTGTGGGCGTGCGGGTCTACAAACATTTTCCATGAGAAGCTGCACATTTTTTCTCGATTATTTTAATGGGCCGCTGAGACAACGTGCCAAAAAACGAGACAAGGATATGCGTATATATCTTGGTTCGGGTATTTGAAGCAATGACGTTATTTAATAAATAATACATTGAATCTTTGTATGTTGGAGTACTTTAACATCCAATCGAGTCTATTATACATATGATATTGTAACGCTAACAATACATAAAACATGTATACATGTCACGCACGCATATTTAATTGTGGTAAAAGAAAACTTGTTACTTTCAACCCTTTTTTAAGAAATATTTTTGTGTTGGTAAAAGGATGTTATAAATGAAAAGAAAAGGATACATTCTTGGATAACGTACTTTGAACATACATTACTTTGAAACTCGTTTTAAATGTACACGATAGAAAGAAAAAACATGTAGGCCTATAGTTCCTTACAAACTATTTCGTCGGTATGGATGGAACAGCCAATAAAAGGTTGGAGAAATCCTTACATGAGAGTATTAACTTTAGGTAATCTATAATATTTCTCGCGAAGCTATAGCACTCTATAATTGTTTCAGGGTCATCCATAAACTTAAACTGTCGTATATTTTAAATTAGGGCGTATCTGTATTTAAATAAATAAAATTAATTTGCATTCATATTCTCTACCCACTCAGTTACAAGAATTGATTTTCAGTGGGGGATATTTTACTCAATTTTATTGTCTTTGACTGTTATAACGGCATTCAAATTACCTTTTTGGTTTACATGTAACATCCATGTATCAAAGATTAAAGTCAAGTTACCAATAAAAAAAACGCAATCGTCTGGTTGTTGTTTGATAAGGTAGGGGGTGCCAGTGTCATGTCGGTGTTTTATGTGGGAGGGGGGGGGGGGGGGGGGGGCGAGAGAGGGGAGGGGGGATAACCCAAGGCAGTTCGGGCTAGAAAGATTCTTTGGATAGTAGTAACAATATTACCATGAGAACGCTTCAAGATATTATAAAAGTGGTTCCTTTCCTACGCGGAATTTGGTTTTGTATCTACTAAAAAATGAATTTGTATACTCTTAAGTATGGTAATTGCTACATTATTTATTCTTTTGTAATTAATTCAATAATTTGAAATTATTTAATTATTTAAATGACAATTACAACATTTTTAATTCATTGTTTAGCTAGCTGGTCCAAAACCAAATTCCGCGTAAGAATCACTTTTTCAATATCAATAGTGCCTCCTTGTCACAATATGTATTTATGTACGTCCCCCCGCCAGTAGCTACTACGGCAAGTGAGCCGGGACAGTCTCTTCGTTAATGAACCTTGTCTGTAGTTTATCTCGCCAAGCGTTCTATTCTATCTATATAATCCGTTACGCGAAGACGTTACAATAACGTTTTTACCCTCGTTGCGGTTACCACCCACCATCATGTTCTCGCTTGTTATTTATATGGACATCATTACCGGTATATCCTCACGAGAGATATAGCAAACGAGGTGGCTCAGCGGCATCACGCGAGGCTCTAATTCGGGAGGTCTCCGGTTCGATTCCGTATGCCGGCAAACCTGACGGGAGGTTTTTCCGAGGATTAAAATCTTGTAACATTACTTCGCAACGCCAAACTTTTAAAAGAGGGGCATATCAGGTAAAGCTACTGTGCACCATAGCAGGGATTCCTTCGATAAATTATTAATTATCATTGTTAATCGAGTGCGTATACTTTACTCTTGCATTATGATTGATATTAAAACATTAATTGAGTGATGGATTCTAGAATTAATGGAGGGTCCTCATAGCGTGACGGGGGTGACGTTATAGGAGTAATGTCGTTTCAAAATGTAGCCTAGTTACTCCGCGAGACAATGTATTTTTTATTGTTTCCATCTCACCCAACGCAATATGACAATTTTTGTTCTTTATAATGGGTGAACTTGGCTGTTCCCTGTAGAACATATTATCTGTTTCACTGCTACCGGATATCGGGGCAAGCCACTACTATCTAGTCTACCATTGAGAGACGAAGCATGGCAGTAATTGAGTACGGCGCGTCACTGATGTACAGAGAAAATTAGAATCCAATAATGTAATTTCCGGTAGGAAAAAGTCACTTCCCACTTCCGGTTTGACAAGGGGCACATCTGCATAATATTGCGTTATCACTACTTTGAACTGAGAGCCGCCTGTTCTGCGTGGGGGGGGGGGGGGGGGATAAGACTGTCTTCACAGCCAGCGACAAGTGCGTAGCCTCCGAGGGGCGCTTGCTGTACCCGTGAGCTGTGTTGCAAAAAATAAGCGTCCTTTGAAAGTAATCCGATCCAATTGCCATTACTTACTTAAATTAATAACGAATAAATATGTTTCAATAGTTTTTAATTAATTAATGATTAAAACAAAATTAATTCAATAATAATAAATTAAATGAAAATACGTTTAAAAATGTATTTTATATTTATTTACATGATGTATAGCACGTGAGGAAGGCTACTAATAAGAGTTTTTCTTGTATATGAACATGCACCTATACTGGCCATGACAGTCGACTAAATATTATTTTAAAAAGTATAATATGTTTTCTACAATTTTAAAACTCGTTGCACTTGCATTGCATTTTGTATCTTTGCTGTTTTTTTTTTTTTTTTTTTTTTTTTTTTTATAAATTCTGGATTTGAATTATATATCTATTAATATTATATGATAAATGTTTTTAGAGACGTCATACCAACGAGGATCATAATATAATGGTATAATGTCCCCCACTGAAGTCAGTTCTCGTAACTGTGTGGGTAGACAATTAAATACAAATTGATTTAATTAAATATTAATCAAATTAATTAATTACAGACACCAATTTCTGATTAATTGTTATTGATTGCGAAAACTGCGCACGTTCGTAAATCTAATTAAAGTATAAAATGGTATTGGTTAATATGCATAACCCCCCCCCCCCCCCCTCCGTGTTTATCCCGTCACGTCGCAGACCGCCACTAATTGTGGCCACTTTGAATTTGCCGCCACAATCAATATGTTTATGGCTTTGTTTCAACGTTGCCGCCAACATAAAAACCCCTAGGTAATCTTATATGTGCAGCAGTTTTCTCGTCCGATGAACTTGGCTGGCTCGTTGGCATGCATCACCGAGCAAGCTTCGTACGTTTTACGGGTAGATTTTTTTCGGGGGGGGGGGGGGGGGGAAGGGGGCTGAATACACGTAGCCTCGTTTAAGTGAAGCGTCTCTCAACTTCCGGCCATCCCCTTCAAACCAAATCCTGGTCGTATGATGATTTTCTATTGTACCAACATAAGTATTGCAAATTTAAATTATTATAGTGTTTCGTAGGAAACCTACCCATCAGGGGTAATCTTCCTTCAAGGTACTAGCAAAATAATATTATTCAGATTATCCGATTATCAAAATAATTTTATATATTCATTTTGACCATCGGAGATTTTGTATCCGATTTTCAGCATACAAATCGGAAGAAATGTGTTGATTATATCTCAAGATTGCTTCTCGAAATAAAAGAACTGATGCCATAGCGCATTGTAGTTTGGTAAGCTCTACACACTGAATGATAAACAACTATATCAAATATTATTTTATAATCAGTAGGGTACTTTACCCTATGACTATAATATAATAATAATTAATAATAAATAATAATAATAATAAATGGACTTTATTTTTAATACAGTAGGCCTATATACATTTTACAAAACGACGAGGTTCGAGCATGATGCTCACTCTTCCACCTAACCTTGGGTTGTGTTTGGTTATTAAATCCATAATATTAATTACTAATATTTAGTAAAAATTCAATAACAATATAACAACCATACTGTTTATAATGTTAGATAAATCTCGCATTCACTGTGTAGGGCTTACCAAACAACAGTGCGCTATATCCTCCGTTTTTTTTATTTCGAGAAGCATTCTTGAGATATAATCAACAAATTTCTTCCGATTTTTAAGCTGATAATCGGATACAAAATCTCCGATGGTCAAAATGAATATATAAAATTATTTTGATAATCGGATAATCTGAATAATATTATTTTGCTAGTACCTTGAAGGAAGATTACCCCTGATGGGTAGGTACTAGGTTTCCTACGAAGCACGATAATTAATTAAATTTGCAAATAGCTTAACTATTTGTTACTTATGTTGGTACAATAGAAAATCCTCAGATTTACGATTTCGAGCAGCATTCTCTATTGGCGTTGTCTTCCTCACAATCGCATCTCTCTTCCCGGTCCACTCAGCGTACCACAGACTCAGCCACTCCACGACAAACGACACCAGGACGCGAACATCCTGAACGTGGCCAATATTTGCGAGTCCAGCGGGGGGCGGTGTAAGCGTGCCCACCGGAAGTGTGTTATCAGATCAGGTGGGCACCAACGAGGCGGAAACGCGACCCCCCCCCCTCCCTCCCCCCCTGCGGATTGCAAAGATGTCACCAATATTGTTAGCCCAAGTCACTCCTCGTCTGAAACTAAAAATGTATGATTGGTCGATCAAACAAGGTTATAAAAACGAGAGAAACCTTTAATTTAGATATTGAATT